>CAIGRR010215845.1:0-20004 GCA_903798365.1 Fraxinus sp. 1973-6204 | reverse complement strand
ATGGTCATCGCAGGATTTGGTACACTGGTACCAACAGTGTTGTTGTTGACATCATCATTTCCATGTGACGCCATTGAACCTTTTGAAAATGTGCAGAAACCGATTTTTTTTCTTTCCTTTTCTCTCTTTCAATCTTGAAAATCTATCTTAATACACTTATGTAAATGGTGAATAGAACTGAGGGAAACATGAACTGATGAGAGAAACAAAAAAAAATTAATACGAATTGAATTTTTTTTCCTTCCCGAAACTGATGAACAAAACAATTTCAGAAACTGATGAACGAAACAAAAGGAATTTGATTCACCAATCACAGGTTCGATTTAAGCTTGTAGGATAAAATAGCTGGAGAATCAAAGTAATTAATCAAACCGAAGGCCCGTGTTTACACGGTTTCCTTAAATCGAATTCGCCGCCTCACCGGGGTGCACGAGGTTTTGATCGGTGTTCGATTTCCAGGATATAATCGGTCGTCGGTTCACGTTGCACTACGTTAACCGCCTACGAACCAGTTGTGTCTTCTCTATCTCTCGAAGAATTCAGAAAATGAAAATTTACACCGGAAAGAAAACTAGTTGATGATGGAAGAAAAGGTGGTATTTTCTCTTGTGTGTTGTCAACCATCGAGAGCCCCTTCTATTTATACACATTGAGGAAGTGAGTGGCCATTAATAATAATTTCTGAACTGAAGAGTAATGGCAGAATAATGACTGACCGAAACTGAAGCACGGCTGACCGAAACTAAAGCAGAAACGGCTGAAAATTGAAACTGAGAAACTGAAGAGATAATGGTTGAAACTGAAATTTGATTTTATTTTCTGGTTGAAACTGAAATTTGATTTTATTTTCATTCATTTTCCAACAGAAAGTAGTGTATTTAGATAAGGATTTACCATCAAAATTTAGTGTAACATTTGTTGTCACCAGCTACATCATAGTGGATGATGGTATATACTGTGTAAACGCATAACTTTCCTCACCGTTCTTCATAAACTAACAACATAAGTAACACATCCAACGCATAACAATTCTAAAATGAATTTACTTACCAAGAATTGTTGTGAATACGATAATGGTGTATGCATGGAATATTGTTGTTCTTGAGATGCCTGAACATTTGGTGCAACCTCTGTCATGCTACTATGGCTCGCTGCTGGTCCCTTTCCTTTGCATAAAGTCGATGGAGCCTGCATGTACACCCAAATAAATGATAATTAGTGTTTGATTTTTTAAGTACAACGACAAATGGATGAATATACCTGTGATTTCTTTGAACGCGTCTCTAGTGGGCTTTTCTTTCAAAGTTTCTTAGGCACCATTTCTCTCTAACTGTTTAGGATAGCCTATGCTTT
The DNA here is from genome assembly GCA_903798365.1 of Fraxinus sp. 1973-6204. Taxonomy (NCBI): domain Eukaryota; kingdom Viridiplantae; phylum Streptophyta; class Magnoliopsida; order Lamiales; family Oleaceae; genus Fraxinus; species Fraxinus sp. 1973-6204. Next base: position 18,651 of record CAIGRR010215845.1, on the reverse strand, counting down.
GGCTAATAGTATTTTACGATCTGGTACCTTGTGAGGCTAATTGAACAATGTGCTGCAATAAGATATTACTTCCACTACTTTCTGTTGGCATCATAAGCTCTTTCTTTATGGATTGAATCCAATCCATTATCGCACGTGACCGAACTTCATCGTCTACTGCAAAGTCTGTCACCAAGGCGAATGCCTAACACATATTATTGTACCTCAATTATCCAGAGTACTAACCAACCCAACGTAATTAATTCTCTGTTATTCGACAACATGATTACGAATCAACACTGTAATCACGTGTCTGCAAAATTATTCCATGGAACTCGAACAAGTGGCAACTGACTAATGCCACATGTCTCTTTCTGAGATGAGACAAAAAATGTTCTTTTTGTTTGTCGATCGGCACACACAACATCCTCCCGTAATTTATACGTCATCCCCAAATGTCCCTGCGAAGTAGATATGAGGCCGCGATAAACTTTCCCCGTAAGCTCAGCTTGAACTTCCTGAAATTTGGAAGGATTATGATTGGTGTACATAGGGGGCACCCCCCTCCAATAGGGAGCACCATGTGTCCATTATCTACACCATTATGGTGCCCCCTATGTTGATGTAGCACTTCCTAATTTGGAGATGGTGTACACCAACTCAAATTGCTTCTCCATTTTGTATGTTGTAGCACATGGTACCATCTACGAGAAAGACTTGAAATTAGATTGAAATTCCTTTTCAACCTTATTTTACAGTAGTCATTCATACTATTCGACAAACTGTTTCGACGAAGTCTTTGAATGCACATAATCGTCAGAGAAGGCGTTCATACTCTCACTTCGTTGTAGTGATGGCAAAAAAAATCGCCCCCGCCCCGACACTGCCTCGCCCGCCCCGACGGGTTGGTGGGGTGGGGTGGGACGGGACGGGGAGGAGGTGCTTCGCCCTGAAGCGCCCCGAACCCATCCCGTGAAGAATAAAAAAATAATTAACTACAAATTTTTTTTAAAAAAATTAGTTAACTGGAAAATTTTTTTAAAAAAAATTGAAAAAAAAAAATTAAACGGGGAAGGAAACGGGGCAAGGCCGTGCCCCGTCCCGTCCCGCGTCTTAGGTGGGGGAGTGACGGGGCGGAGCGGGACGGGACGAGGTGCCCGCCCCGTTGACATCTCTACTTCGTTGTGTTGTTAACATCTCAACCCTCCATTCTCATACAGTCCCGTCAACCAGTCATTATCATGTAAGTTGAACTTATCGATGATTGCTCTCCAATTGTTCAATAACTTGCTAATCATATACCAATCCATGAATAGTCGAAAATATTGAACCCATATCCACGTGATATCCAAACTTATCATGTAACTTCTTCGAAATATGCTGTAATTACTATAGTTAGGGACCTAGGTTGGAAATTCCCGTGCAGTTGATACTTCATGCTGACATGCTCCCGTCTCTGTACTTCCAACTTTTTGGAATTTTGTATTTCAATTGACAACGATATTTAGAGCTCATAAAAGTCTCTCTATCTCAATTCGTACTTCCAAATTTCTGTATTGTGATCCAAATGTTGGAAGCTATTCCACTATTGTTCACACCCAAATGCAACCCAACAATTTCGCTTCATCCTTTTCGCAGAACTGTAAACCTGAAGCACCCATTTTTCAATTCAATTTCTTGCTCACTTTCCAAAAACTTCAAGATTAATGCTGCAAAGAAACAAGAACAGGTTCCTGAATCGAAGCCACAGAATTTAGGTCTGAATTGTATGTGGGTCTTCGTCTTCTTTGTTTTGTGCTTATAAAATTGTAGGAAAACTGAATTTTGTCCTGTTTGAACTGGGCAGATGGAGAAAATAATTCAGTAGCCGAAAAGGGTAGTGGTGAAGGGTTTGATTTTGGATGGTTGCCTGTTTTTCCTCATGTCTTGACTGCTTCCTTGTCCAATTTTCTATTTGGTTATCACATTGGGTAAGTTACAAATTCCCTTTTTCTTTCTGTTGAGTTCTTGAATATATATGTATACACTGGAGTGTAAACAGAAGGCTAATGATCGTTAATCTTGACTTGGAGTGAGCTCATTAATAGCTTGTTCAAAGTTCAACTCAAACAATTGAGGGCCCCTTAAATTGATTACGGTACTCTAAAGCTCGATTGTAATAAACGCTCATGTGATCTTAACTGAAAGAAACGAATATGAATTTGTGTACCAAAAAAAAATGCTTGTTATGATGAAGCATGCACAAATTGTTTTGTTTTCTAATGGAAATATTTGTAGCCACATAAACATAACACAGACAGGGACCAATATTAGAAGGGGCTCATGTCCTATATCAATCAAGTGAATATAGTGAAGTTTTATCCAAACAATAGGCTTCGGGGACTCCTGTTCATCCGTGATTATCTTGTCCATATTCTAGTAAACAGTTTAATTTGGTCTTGGATATTTACCTGCTATGCCACCAACCTAAGCAAAACATTTATTGTTACCTCTTTTTCTTTACTTCCCTTGTTTTTCTGTAACTATTTTGCAGTGTAATGAATGGCCCTATTATCTCTATCGCCAAAGAGCTTGGTTTTGAAGGGAATTCATTTCTTGAGGGACTTGTGGTGAGCATATTTATAGGTGGTGCATTTATTGGAAGCATAAGCTGTGGTTCTCTTGTTGATAAACTTGGTTGTCGTCGCACCTTTCAACTTGCCACGATACCTTTAATTCTTGGTGCAATTGTAAGGTAATTTATTTTGGAAGCTTTTAAGTCTAGCTGAATCATCATCTAGTTTATTTTCTCAATTTCGTCGTCGTTGTACATAATTTTAGAAAATGTTAAATTGCTTGAATGTTGAATAGATTATAGTGGAAGTTACCTTAGACCTTTGTAAGGGATAATGTTAATTGGGTAGGGATTAACACGCTTTGGAGCTCTCTCTAATAGGGTATGATGTATGACAACTCTAAAATAAAACCTTTCATTTAGACATTTGTTTCTGAATTCTTTAACATGTATTTGGCATTTGATGAATTAATTATGAAATTTAAAATATAAGTTTTGAGTGCAGAGAAATTGGTTTGTGAAGTTTGTAAGTATGTGCGTCGTATTTGAGGGAAAAACAAGCAATATATATGCTCCGTAAAGGCATATCACACATATACCCATGTAGATACACACAATTTATAAATGGTATACTCTGATCAAAAGAGAGCAAAGTTTCAAGATGATACTGTTAAAATATCTACCTGAAAACCAGTTGTTAATGAGTAGAAAGGCTGCACAAGTTGATGTACTACTGTACTAGTTTGAGAAGTGTTATTTAGTCAACCTGCGACAAGCTCTATACTCTTCCTCGTGTGACATTCCACTTGCACGTGATTAGGTGAATAAAAATGAAGAATAGATGTGAAATACTGCGAACTGTGATGGCTGCTGCTTATCATTTTATTAAGGCCAACAAAGTCTCTTTGTGAATGTAAAATTGTATATGATCTTCAATATCAACTATCCGTGATTTCGCCACTCGTTTACAAGGCAGGAATCAGGGCCAGGGATAGGTGGGAAAATGGGGTGAATGGAGAGAAGAAGGGAGAGGCGTAGGCTGGAGCCGGCAGTGGGGGCAGCAGGTGGGGTTTGGTGGGGGAGGGGGTGGTTTGGTTTTTTTCTTTCTCCTTGCTCTTTTATTTACTTTTCATTGAAAATAAGTCTTCAACCATTTTAGCATTGAAAAAGCAAGTCGTGTAACAATTGCATGTACATTTAATGGAGAATGGATGGAAACGGTCCACTCGGATCTAGGTGCCATAAACTTTAAAGGTTGGGGACAAATTTGCCTGCGAAAAGGTTGAGGACATGTTTGTACAAATTAAAAGGGTTTGAGACCCGTGCTGCAATTTTCCCTTGATTTTCCAAATAGGTTAAAACTAATAAAATTATTAAAATCTGAGTGAAGATAAAAGACAAGAATTTTACTACATGAATATGATCACCAGGAACTCTTTGAATTCCAAAACCTCTACATTGGGTATTGGAAGTTCCAGTTTATCTTTTGTTGTCCTTCATTTTTTTTTTTTACTATTTGACATTTGACCTCATAATTTTTGACAGTGCACAAGCTCACTCGTTGAATGAAATACTATGCGGGAGATTTCTTGTTGGCCTTGGTATTGGCGTGAACACAGTTCTTGTTCCTATTTATATTTCAGAGGTATTAATGAGTGACTACATGCTGCCTTCTCGAGAACAATATTCTCTATGTGGATTGTATGATTTCGAGCTGTCTACTTGTGAAGTTGCATACATGTTTTCTGTGGATGCTTTCTGTCCCTCTGAAATCACGGACTTGTACTTTTTACCGCGCTTCTTGTTCAATCATTCAAGCTTTGTACTCATCAAGTTGCATTCATATTTCCTGTGGACGAATTCTGTCACTCTGAAACTCCCAGACTTGGTTTTGGTGTGTTCTACCGTACTTATGTATACTTATATCACAACCTTTCAATCAATATCTGGTGGCTCGTACTTCCAGTGCGATTAAACGCTATTTTTTCTATAGTACATACAATGCATAATCTCTCACAACACGCGATTTCTTCTGTGTTTATTATATTTATGATCTGTTGGCACCCACCCAAGGTTATAAAAATTGAGATCCCTGTAGGATGATCATTTGAAGGATATTGATTCTTGAGGATTAAAGTTAGGATTGTACATCCTAACAATCGTCATATCAACTGTTCAATCTAGTTATGTAAGGCCAAAAATGATTGCAATCTTAGAGGTCCATAACAAGTTGAGACCTTCCACAGAACGAAGATCTGTTTAATGGTTTTTAATCATAAGAACTGTGGAATTTAATTTCAGAATTTGGATCTAGATTTAAGCCACCATGCTTCAGCACCCTGCCACTTCTTTCCAATCTTCATATTCAATCCACTCTTCCAGCATCACTTTGCCTTCTTTCTTCAAATTGTCATAGACGGGAACCCTTGACTTCTGCTGGTGCCTCCCCATTTTCAGAACAACTGAAGTATCTAGGTCCTTACTGCATTGGGCATTTTCGAGTAAGGTGATTGCAATCATTTCAGGAAAAATAAAAAACTATGAACTTACTACTCTCTTTTCAAGTAATCAAAATATGGTTCCTAGAGGACTCTGTTTTTGGTAGCTCCTATCTACAAAACATATGCCAACTATTAAAAAGAAATATAGTTTGTTGAAGATGCATGGAATTTAACACTCTGTGTGAAGATTTTATGTGATTTTGCCATCACTTCTGTTTCCTTGGGGTTCTTGAAGGTTGTGATTTCTTGACCATAGTGGGTGACCAAACGCATAACAGCAAATGGCAATACAAAAATACATTAAGCCATGTCTCCATGACAATATATCTATATTTGCATGTTGCAGGGCTGATAATTTGTACCTTAACCATTGTCAATCACTTATTAATCGTCTTCCATACTTATTTTGCAGGTTGCTCCAACGAACTATAGAGGTTCATTGGGGACCTTGTCACAAATTGGCACATGCCTAGGAATTATTATATCACTATTTTTAGCATTCCCTTCAGAAAGTGATCCCCACTGGTAAGAACCTTTCCTGCAGTGGCTAATAGGGGATTGAATACCGCATATGATAATCTTTCACTCTCTTCAGACAGTTGTATCTGCTTACTTTGGGAATTGCCCTCCTTCAATATTTATTTATTTATTTTATTCACTTTTCCCCTGGGAGAGTGGTGTGTAATATTGCAATTTCAAAAGAACATTAAATTTAATAATATATAAAAAGAGGCATTAAATATTTTTTTCAAGGTTTGCCAATTACTTTTTTGCATTTTCTTGCTACCTTAATCTTTGCATGTTTCTGGGAGTGGAGTTTGAAGCATTATGTTTTTCAGGTGGAGGATAATGCTATATATTGCCAGTATCCCTGGCTTTGTTCTTGCACTGGGTATGCAGTTTGCAGTTGACAGTCCCCGCTGGCTATGTAAAGTATGTATTGTTTTATTTTTTGATATAAAATGAAAAGTTTGTTAAGAGAGAACTAGAGAAATCCAAACAAAGAGGAAACTATAACCCTAAGTTGCATCTATTTATTAAGAAAGCAATTCCAGCTCCTCTATGAATCAACCAAAGATGTCCTGGGTGAAGGCTTCTACTGTTCTACAGGCTTCTTCCTATGAGATGCGAAGAAGATACTTAACCCCAAAGAAACGAAAATAGTAAATTGTTGCTCAATGCATTCCTCGATATCCAAATGCACCAAGTAATTGGAAAGGACATCAAAATAGTTAACATATTTATTACTGCCAAATGTCTTAAACCCTGTTAATTTCCCTGTGCAGTCAATAATTAAAAATATGAACCAGTACCACAGAAAATTAGATGGAGCATCTTAAGAATGACAGAACACGTAAAAGCTTTACCTTGGAGGTAAATGTATTTCCATGTGAAGGAGCATAAAAGAAATAGCTTTATCTCTGCCTTTGAACAAGGATTGCAAAGAAGGATATGAAAATGAAAACTTCTTTGCCATCTAGGTTCTAAATCCTACTATTTTGAGAAGTGGTACACTAAAAATTTGGAAGGATAAAAAAACCATTCATCAACTCATCGTTGAGATTTCATATTTTTTATAGTCCTTTGTGTTCCTAAAGTCATTGGGGAATTCTGTAGGCAGGGAGATTTGATGATGCTAAAGAAGTTATAAATAACATCTGGGGGCCTAGGGAGGTCGAGAAAGCTATTGAAGAATTTCAGTCTGTCATTAGGAATGATGGTGCTGACTTGGACAGCAGTTGGCTGGAACTACTAGAGGAGCCACATTCTAGAGGTTGTATCGACGATATTTCATGTGTTAATTTTCTTTGTGCTTTTAATCTTATCCGATTAAGGTTATTAATATAAGTGAAAGTGTTCATACAGCTTTTCAAAGGCCTAATGTAGCACATTGTCCCACTTTGCATTTGTTCTTTGAGTGTTTCAGAGGGACTTGAGTTTACTACTCAGACCAGTTGGTTAAGCTCCATTAGATAGCCAGGCTAGTAGAATCATGTGAATTGTTCACCTATTTCTATGATTTTTTTAGGAATTCCTTTTCGCAGTGCTTTGTAGCCCACTAATTCTGAGAAGTGTTGTCTCTTTTGAAAATATGCACGAATGAGCAAAGATGAACTCCAGAGAGAAATTTAAGGAGTTACTTTTTTTGTCACTGCTCTGAAATTTACCATTATCAGTATCTGAAGCATAACACTTTATTCAAAACTTCACTCTGAAGTAATTAGGCCTATGTAATTCTATGGTTTGATTAGCATTGCTATTTTGCATTTGACTATGAGAAGCACATTCATCCTGAGTTGACTTCATCTTTATATTCTACATGAATGAGCAAATTGGATCTCCAGCACTTATGTTTTAACTGTTTCATTTTTTTTTTCACTGCTATATTATTGACATTTGTCAGTGTAACAGCACCCGGTTTTTTGACACGTTTATAAAAAGTATGCTCCAAGGAAATTAGGCCTGTCTAATTGGAAGCAAACGGATGCTATCACAAGTGAAACCAACCAATTTGCAACTGAAAAATTTAAATCATACATGCTACACGAAATGGGAAAATGGAATCCAATGACTTACAGGATAGCGAAGTGAAAATTGAGTTTCAATACTATAGGTTAGATAAGTGAAATTGGGTCACTCATACCCATGTAAGTTGTGCCTGTATTCCAGGATATTCTAAGATGATTCAGAATTTGGTAGATAGTTTAAATGTTCCATTGTAAATGTCATAGGGTATTTTTGTGCAAGATAGAGAGCTGCTCTAGACCATTGGATCAAATAAAAATCCACCCTTTAGATGAAGAGATGGTGACTAGATTTGGGATGCTCGGACTCTTCATTCCGGCCGGAGTACCCGTGTCGACACAATATGGGTACGGGTATGAAATATGGGACGGTTACGACATTTCTCAACAAGACACGTCATGGTGGAGAAAGGTGGCGGCACTAGGTTTTCCTTTTTTCTTCTTCTTCTTTTTTTTTTTTCTTTCCCTTTTCTTCTTTTCCGTCTCTGTTCTCTATAAACCTAGCACCGCTGTCGAGAGGGTGGAGAAAGGCGGCTGCAGAGAAAGTAACGATTAGGCACCGTAGAGAAAGATCATCCATCAATTTATATGCACATATATGTAGAAAAATGAGAAAGATAAGCCACCAGAAAAACTAAGAAGAAGACGCCGGCCAAGAGAAAGAAGTAGTAGTATGCCTTTCCAAATTATTCCCGTTCTTGTAACTTGGATGACCTTCTAGGTTAATAACACTATTGGACTTTTATTTCTATACATGTAGGCCTATGATTTATGACTTTGTTTGGCCCCTTTATTTTTTATTTAATGAAATAATTATTAAAAAACAATGAAAATATGTTTAAAAAAACTCTTAAACTTAGTATAAATTTTTGAAGTATATCTTTATACAATAATTTAGTATTTTAGCATAAATTTCTAGTTGATTTTAAGTGTCATATTCTATCTTTTAACAATTTGTCACTTAGTTATTATTTAACTTTTTACATGTGAATTTATGGAAAAAAAATAAATTGAAGTTTGAAAGACGTAGCCACGTACTTGTGTTCAAAATTTGGAGTTTTAACGATGTCTCCATATCCTATATTTTAGGAAATAAAAGATCCAACATATGTACCCATACCCGAGCATTCTTTTCAAACTTTCCCATCCTTTATGACTTTAGATCTTATTTATATCCCCTATTAGATTGTGGTAGCTTCAAATTAGGTAAGCTAACACGTTGTAGTGTTGAATGTAGGACAACACTCAATTGCCACCAACCAAACTTGGGAATCACATAGCTAACTTAGTTTGGGGACTTAGTTTGGGCATCAAGAGCCGATTTTGTGATAGTTAAATTCCAGTCCTTGAAAAGGTCACGTCCATGATGTTAAGCTCTTTTAAAATGCATGCTTCCATTATGTAACTTTGCTGTAGAAATTCAATTCTACTTAAATTTCCATTTCATTGCGAAAATAGCATTCTACTTCTCTGTGTTCTTAGTGTCGCTTTTTTAGGTTCTGAGAAGGGTACTTCTAAAGTTATGATTTTCTTCCTCCTGGTGTAATATTATGAGAAATGATGTATTTTCAAATTTAAGTTATGCCAGCTCAAATATAAAAGCATGCGGCCCACTCCCATCGTGTCTCTTTGCCAGCACATTGGCAATGCTTATAAAGGAAATGAGTTTAATCCTAACACTTGGGTAAATGCCCGCCCAAGTAAAGTCGAAGTACGTGGGGTCCATTTGTAAAGAACATCTCTTTTGGTGTCGTCAAATTGCTGTGCTTGCAAATGTGTTAACAAATAACCATTTTAATGATTTGATTGTCATTTCCTTGTTGTATACTTCGGTCTACTTAAAATGGCTAAGTTAGGGCTCATTTGGCAGGGATTCTACTTTTGCATTTACTTCATGTAGAAAAGCTTCTTGAGAAAGCTACCTTAAGTCAATTTCTTCTAAAAACTCTTCTAGTCATACAAAGAACTTTCAAAAAATTGTGCAAATAGGTTGAAAAGCATCTTCTTAGTATGGGAAGTAATTTTTAACTTTTCAAAAGTCTTGCCAAACAGGTCCTTATTGGATAAATAGTAACGTCCCTAGTCTTTCATTTCATTTGCAAATCTATCCCCAATCTTGGTTTTAGGACAATTGTATCCCTAACCTATGTTTCAGCAATCTTGAATGGTTTAAAAGATAATTCAATTGGAAAACTCTATTTTCAGCGGGACTCAATAAAGAATATTAGTTTCTGTTAAGATTTGAAATTCCATCTTAAAAGGTCAACCTTGTTAAGAGGAGTAGCCCAAACTCTTATAAATTAGTTTATGTTTTCATCTTTATTCGATGTGGGATCATATCCCTTAACATGCCCTTACAAGATGGTGGCTCTTTTTGAGCAGATCAATCTTGAAATTCCCATGCTCAATTTTTTTAAGTCTCAATCAGATCGAATTGCTCGTTGGAGCTTAACGGACTCTGATACCAAAACGAAAAAAAAAAGAAATTGGGAAATATAGAAAAAACAAGAACAAAATCTTTTGTATTATATCTCTATTTTTTATTGATTCCAATGTGAGCAACAAAGGTCTAAATTACAAGGTTTATATAAGCTATTGTGTACATGCATGAGAAAAAATGTTTGCAGAAATCACGGAGTATGAAACAGATTTTTTGAATTGAAAAATCCATTGAACAAATTCCTCAAACTGCAGATTTGTTGAGCTGTTGAACTGATTCCTCATTCTGTTGAAACTCTCATTGACCAAGACTTTCATGCAATATTGTAGCATCGAATTGTTTTAACTTTTGAACTGGACAAGCTGTACACCAACCTATCTTATCACCAGAAATATCTCCATGAGTGTTTGAATAGTTGTGGGAATAGTCATCCTTGTCTCTCCATTTTTTTAACCTCCTTATCTCTCCAAGTATTATCCTCACAAACTGATTTGTTGAGCTGAACTGTTTTAATAGTTTCTTCCTCTTAAAACATGAGAAGCGGAACTTTCATATTGAAACAAGAAATATTTGACGAATCCATAATATAATTTTTCTATACGATGTAGGACATGAATTATCATTAATAGAAGAATGTTGTTTAAAGTCCAATAAGAATATGAGAGATTTTTCAAAAAGATTGTTTAAACAGCTAAAACATAAGAGAGATTAAGCCCCCGTTTGGCACCCATTTTTTTTTTCATTCTCATTCTCATTCTGATTCTCTTTCTTCATTTTAACCACACATTCTATCAATAAAATAATATTACACATAAACCTAAAAATTTTACTTACATTTTAACCACAAATTCTTCCATCAATCACTATTCAAAAACACATTTTTCTACTAAAATGAGTGTCAAACACCCCCTAAGGAAAGTTTTAGCATAAATTCACACGAAGATTTCGAAAAAGATTCTGTACAAGATTTGTACATGAAAAAGGGAATGGTATTTTGTCTTCTTATTAGATTTTGGAATTGAAAATGAAAAAAACATTAATATTGAAAATGAAGAAAACATTAATGTCTAAAAGATTAAGTTAAGTGTTAAGCATAGTGTTTTGCCAACTTTACTCTTCCAAAAAAAACTTCCGAAACATTAGGAAATCAACCTTGAAGTTTGTGGAATTATGTAAAAAGACTAATTATACAAATGGAAATAAAGGTTGGGGTTGAAATACCCTTTTTTAGAGAATGGGGATGAATTTGTTAGAAACACTAAAAGATTTGGGGCCAATTGCACAAATTTCTCAAACGAAATAGAAAAATGAAAAAATTGACCTGGCAACTGGGGATTTAGCACCCATGCTACATACGCCGTTACGTTTAAATGGATTATGCATGTGTTAGCTTTGATGGAAAGTTATCCCCACTTAGTAACGATTAAATGTCGTGTTATCTAAGATTTTAGATCAAGTAATTTAACCCACGTCAAATGCAAGGCAAGTGGGCGGCCCACTCCCATCATGTTGCTCTTTCAGCACATACCAGCTGTCTGGTGGCAACGCTGATAAGAGGAAAGGAGTTTAATCGACTTGGGCAACTGACTTGCAATTTGTGTTAGCAAGTAACCCTTATAAAGATTTGATTGTCATTTCCTTATTGTATACTCTAGTCTACTTAAAATGGCAAAGTTAATTGTGTATTTATAAGAGGAAAAAATCTGCCATACTAGTATAAAAAGAACCTAAATAAGAGAGAATGAAATTGGTGTTATCATAAATTTATTTGTTAACATTTCTATTGGTTTTGTTTTCCACTTCCATTTATTTACAAACGTTGCTAGTTTAGAAGGCCAAGAATCTTTGGGGAGGTAGAATAGATTTTTGTATGGTGGAATAACGGTTCAGCAGATTAAGAGTTTAGTAAGGAGGGAAAAATTGCAGTAGAGGTACATATTCATATATTGGCAGAGGTATACTTGGAAATGGTCGAGCTCTAGAAGGCCTCTTTATTTGGAAAGTCTTTTCCCCAAGAGTTGCCCAAATTGGGACCATGAGATGATCCTATGAAGATTTTTGTCGTCAGGCATGATGTTTTCTGGATTTTTAGACACGTTCTGCACTTTCCAAGACCTTTTAATTATTTTCCTTTATGGCTCTCTAAAGTATGTGGACATCCGAAATGGGCTAACTGCTTGTGAGTCCAGCGGACTTGAGCATCCTGGCAACAGAACCTTGGTTCAGTTGGTCTCATTATATATTTCTTGTCTCCAGTTCTCTGACATGGACTTAGTTTCCTCGGGAACATTTAAATTTAATGTGTTGTAAAGTGTTTAGAGGAGTTATCGACAAACTTGTGGCATCTAGATAACATGTAGTTGCGATATCAGTTGGTCCCCTGTATGGTATATTTATCATCTCACTTGAATCTCAAGTATTGTCATATTTTATGTTGTGGTTGCAGTTGCATTTATCGGAGGTGCTCTATTTGTACTTCAACAGTTTGCTGGTATAAATGGAGTTCTTTATTTTTCGTCCTTGACTTTCAAAGATGTTGGAATCACAAGCAGTGCTTTAGCTAGCTTATATGTTGGACTTACCAACTTTGCAGGTCTTGAATTTATCTAAACAGACTAGCATCCAAATTGTTATACGACCATTCAGGCCTTATATTTTTATGTGAGTTAATTTCCAGGAGCACTTTGCGCTTCATATTTGATGGATAAGCAAGGGAGAAAGACACTTCTGGTTGGAAGTTACTTGGGAATGGTAAAGTTTTTCTCTCCCTCTATCTTGCACACACACTTATATATGAAGAGAAGGAAAAGATTGTCATGCAACACATAAAGGCAATGCTTTGATGTTATTAAGATATATTGCACAGGGATGTGAAAGTAGTATTTGGTCGAGGACAAAATTAGAATCTTGTGTGCGCTTCAGGAGGCCAATCTGATGCTATTATTCTTTCACGTATAGAACAACAGACTAAGCATAAATTTAGCGAGATCTTTTTTGAAACTTTGTTCGATCAATTGTACATATCCTGGAATATGTAATGCAATCAAATTCTTTCAAACCACATCAAGCCATTTAAATATTGATCTACATCTCTGCCTTCTAACCTGTTATAGTGAGATGCCATTGCTCTTGTCAACAAGAGCTCCTTTAGATCTACGGAAGAAATTATCCTCAATTGGTTTCTCACCTCCACTTGGCGGTGTATATTCTCTCGCAAATAAGTTATTTTGAAACTAAATATTTGTAGTTCAGTACATATTTACGTCATCCTAAAGAGGCCCCGTTCATAAAAGCATCTCGGTAGATAAAGTTAGAAGAGAGAGGGTTAGACCAAGATTAACTTGGCTTGTGATGGTTGCTAAGGATCTAGTTGTTTTAGATATCCTAGTAGATCTAGCAATGACAGAAACAGAATGGCGAAGAACAATTTTATGCAGTCAACTCCAAATTTATTGGAATAAGGCTTAGTATGTTGTTTTATTTGAAGTTCAGCAAATGAACATATGAACTAATGTCAACTGATCTGTTTTTTGCAGGCAGTTTCTATGCTCATCATAGTTAGTGCTGTCAGCTTTCCTATAGACAGAGAGATCGGCAGCAACTTATCTATTCTGGGAACAATCTTGTAAGCCTTTTCGATTCTCTAACTGTTACAAATAAGCAAGTTTAATACTTGTAAAATTGTTATACTCTTTCCAACTTCATTTTCATTTCATTCCCACATATTAATTAAATTAGTTTCTTGCTGTGGTCATTAATGGTCTGTACTTAACCTAAACAAATAAAAAATAGGACATCCAAAACCGGGTACTGTTCTTAATCAGGGAAAATAATTGTAGTAGTCCCCAACCTTTGGCGTGTGTTGCACTTTGGTTCCTATTGGACAATTTTTCACTTGTCTTTTTCAAGTTAGTTTTTATTAAAAAGACAATTTTATCTTTATCTTAAAGAAAACAAAATAAATAAATAAATAAAATAAATTATAAAAATAAGAAATTAAAAATTAAAAATGGAAATAAGAGATGCATCTTCTTCATCTACCCAACATCTTCTCCAACCCAATCCACCCCCACCCTGCACAAACAATCTCTACTCATGGGGAACTTTTCTGCTAGCCAACCAATGCCTCCGCCAATCACTGCCATCCCCATTCTTGAATAACCAATTTCTCCATCCCTAATAATACCAAAGCCTACGAACGGAAATGTTAAGGTGAAAAGAAACATATATTTGAAGGTGGAGATTTTTGGATTTCCTATTTAACAGTCTCTTAGAGCACCAATCTTAATGCAGGTGTTCATGTGACATGGAATGATAAATGCATTTTATTTCTAAATAATGTACAGCACCAGAATAAATTGATTCTAGTGAATGTCTCTTATTTGTTTTTTATATATTCTTTCTCAAATCCATCATAAATACTATATCTGAGCCGGGGCGGTGTATGTACTAATGCAGTCTTAGGACCCATCTATTACAGTTGAAACAAACTTGGAGACATGGAGTTTGAGGTGTGGATTCTAATTCTATCTAAGGGGTGGCTTTCCAGTGGTGGTAGTGGTGGTGGGCCAACAGGAAAGATAGGTTGGTGGGGGGATGTTGTGAAGATGAAGAAGATAATTCTTTTCCTTTATTGTATTTTTGTTTATTTAAATGTAAGGGTAAATTTGTCTTTCTAATAAAAAAATGACTTGTTAATTAGAGACAAATGCAAAATCGTCCAAAAAGGATCAAAGTGCTACCAAGATAAAAGGTTGGGGACGTGAATACTCCTCTCTGAAGTTTGAGGATCTGTGCTGCTATTTTCCCTTTTTTATCATGCATGTTTTTTAGAGTTAATATTATCTTATCATGCGGCAATCCATCCATCTTCTAATTTCAATGCATTTCGGTTAGTAGAGCTATATTCTTAATCATCTACCTACATAGTTCTATATTTCGAATTTTTTTGTTTATTCTTAGTTTAAAAACATGTTTAGTGTATTTTATGCTTCTACATCTCTTCCTCAAATTGGGTGCATTGTTTCTCAAGAAAGCCTTGCAACTTTTAGTGTCCAAAATTTTTTGCCATCTCTGTTTGTTTGTTTGTTTTGGGACTTTGTTTTCACTTTGAGCTTTCTCTGTAGGTACATATTGACCTTTGCAGTTGGAGCTGGGCCGGCAACTGGTCTTATTATACCAGAGCTTAGCAGCAACAGGACACGAGGGAAAATCTTGGGCTTCAGTTTCTCTGTTCACTGGGTAAGTATCGAAATGTCTACCTTATGTGATCCCAAATGAAAATAGATTTAAGTATCCCATGTTTGCTTGTAGCAGTAAAAGAAATTAGATGGTCATTACGAACTGCTCACCCCCAACCCCAACAAATAAATAAATAAAAGTACATGCTTGCTTGCTTTTATATACTTGAACCCCATGATTGGTTTAGGTTGGGGGAAGAGAACGAACTAATGATGGAGAAAAATAGAATGAATGTGCATTCCCAGACCCTGTTCGTGAGCAATTTTAACTGATAACATATATCTACACTCAAATGAATGGGACATGATGAATTCCTGTGTGTCTGTCACTGATACCTGCAGCACGTGCCTTCTAATTCTTCTTGTAAAATCAATTTGTACGTCAATATTTCTTCTTTATGGTAACTCCAGGTCTGTAACTTCTTGGTCGGCCTATTCTTCCTTGAACTCGTGGAAAAATTCGGCATTGCTCCAGTTTATGCAAGCTTTGGTAGCGTTTCCTTGTTAGCAGCAGCATTTACGGCCTATTTTATAGTTGAAACAAAAGGAAGATCTCTTGAAGAAATTGAGATATCATTAAATGCCGGTTTACAAGGCAGAAAATAAATCTTAACATAATGATCCTGGTTCAATGTGATTTTCCTGCCAGAGAAGAATCGTGCCTGAACCGAGTTGCAGCATTGAAGGTTCATTTTTTTTCCAACGGTATGTTTATCAGCAATTTTGGTAAGAGATGATAAGGCAGTTCTTTTTATATGTCGCTCAATCAGCATTGTACAGGTCCTTTATCTCCATGAAGATGATAATGCTCCTAATCTTAATCCTTGAAAAGTTGTATGGGGAAAAGAGTCAATTTCTCACACACTCGTAGATTTTGCTCTAGTTAATGTTGGCAGCGGTTCTTTTAAAACTGAATGACGTCAGGAGGTGAGGATGTATACATTTGCTTTAAAATGTTGAATCAATTCAAATGCTGATGTACCATAGATATGATATATTATTCCTAGTCTCGCAGTCCTGATTGTATCCAGAGTATGCCTTCATAGAAATAAGAAATGAGATCAGCTTAATGCTGATACGAAAGAATAAGAGGGTTTTTTTTTTTTAAGAATTTTGTCAATGACTCATCATTGCCACCTAGCAGACTGAACAGCACGGCATTCGTAGCAAGATATGTGTGAGTGGCAGCCCTTTCCAGATATCCAGCGAATGGGTAGACGTGATAAACCACCAATAATTTACATTGGGGACAAAAACACGTGTTTATCAATTGCAATCTCTCAATCAAAGTTGTCAAATTCTCGTTTGAATCAAGAAATTGAAATCTTAAACTCATAACACGTTAATAACAAGTCTTTCAAAACATAAAAAAATCTCTCTTGGAGAACGCTCTTCAGATGGCACATTTCAGCTCACAGGTCTTGCACGCTCAAACCTGAAGAAAATCAAATATTTCATGTCAATGTTGAAACACACGGTAACAATCAATTACATTGGAAAATTATGAAGAAACCAACACATGAACAAATCAAACTTCTCGTCTAATCTCAACATGCTATTGAAATAATGTAAGAACATAGACATGGTATTGAAATAATGTAAGAACATTCATTGAGCAACGATACCCTTCTTTTCTCTTATTTTATGCTACATACTGTAGGCAGTTTTTAACCATAATTCAGGATCTTACATGTATTCTAAGATGAAATATAATATTATAATCAGTTCAACCAAGAATGGAAATGAGGTTTGGTTCATAAATCAACAGACCTGGAGGAAGGGATTGCTTCAATTTGTCGGCCTTCTCAGGATCAAAGACACAGAGGGTGTAGAGGTACTTTGAGCACCGGACCTTGAACTTCACAACATCTTTGCTCCGCTTGATCTTTACAGAGCGGGCATCCTTCCTTCTGGCAGTGAGAAGGAAGTCCTTAATCTCGTGAATCTGCTTAGGCTGAGCATCATTAAAAAACGAGCAAGTTAGTAAAACTGAAGCAAAAAGGAAATCTTTGTTTACAAGTTCCTATTAAATCAGAACAACATATCAGAATTGAGCAGAACCCAGAATAAATAAACGTAGGTAAAACTAAAAACAGGCACAAATAGCAATAAGACACAGTAGCATTTTCCTGATTTCAAATAAATTTTTAGTTTTCTATTGCTCATTTACATTGATAACTGGTTTGTTCTTCAAACAGGGAGAAAAGGTTGATAACTGGTTTGTTCTTCAAACAGGGAGAAAAGGTAAAATGGGACAAGTTTGAAGAACTTACTTAAATTGAGTTAGAAAACGCAACTTTCAAGAACATAGATACCCGTGATGTGACGGTGTGAAGTGTATCATTTGCAGTACCAATCTTGGCTGATAACTGATAAATTAAGGAGAAGAATTTAACTTGTTGGATAATTTCAGAAATTCCATTTTGACTAGTAGCTTATTAATCAATAGGAAACTACACATATTCACGTCTACCAAAACGAAACGAAACAAAACAAAATAGATGCATGTTGTGAATATATAGGCAAAAATGAGAGACGACAAAAGCTTGGCATTATTACTATTTTAGCTTCCTGATTTATGCTATACTGATACGTCTAGGTCTTACAAAAAATACGAAACCCATGTCATTTCTTATCTTGATTTCATACCCCATTTGTTAGGTTTATTTTAAAACTAGAAGCTGAACTATAGTAGGGATAGAAACTGAGGTAATTTAGTCTCCTTTCCCGTTCCCTCCTCTAAATTCACTCCTACTAACTTTACATTTTCTGAAATATTACCAAAAAAAAAAAAATTGAACTAGTTTCCGATTCTTAACAGATCCTTAGTACCAAAGTTCTACAAATGTAAAATTACTCTCCTTATGTGTAAAAGAGATCGTCAAATCACGTGAAACAAAACTATCACAATCTGTGTCCAGTATTCAATATCAGAGAGAGAGAGAACAAGAGACGGAGTACCATTTTGGAGATCGACGCCAAGCAGAAGAAGAGGCAGATTTCCAAACCCTAGTTCCGTGGGAGTGAAACGTTAGGACGCAGCAGTTTATATTGAATTTGTAGTGGGCTGTGCATTGGGCCTGAATTGATTAGTGGTCTGGTAAGCATTTTATACTAAGTTTATAGTGGGCTGTGCATTGGGCCTGAATTGATTAGTGGTCTGGTAAGCATTTGTTATTGAGTTTGTAGTGGGCTATGTATTGGGCCCGAATTGATTAATGAGGGAATTACATTGGGAAAAAATTAAAAATAAGGTGTTTAAGTTTTTAAATTCAAAAATCAGGTTTATAGTTTAAAAATTCAAAAATCAGGTTTTTTTTTATTAAATAAAGATAATAAAATCACATTTTTGTAATTAGTGTTCACATATTCATAATTTTAAGTCACAAATTTATTTACTGGTTACATATCG
>CAIGRR010215740.1:0-10309 GCA_903798365.1 Fraxinus sp. 1973-6204 | reverse complement strand
ATTGTTAAAGCTTATAAAATTGTCAAAACTAAAAATGTCAATAAGAGATTGTTTTGCAACATATTGACCCATCCGCAACCACAAGCTTGGCTTGTTTCTTCATGTGCTTGGAACGAGCCCCAACGTGCAGGGCTGACAAGTTATCCGAGCTTATTGTCATCCCTATCCAACAACGTTCTATGTTTAGAGGTGATCGAAACCGTTTCAAAAATTGGGGAAAAAAAAAAAAATTATTGTAAACTTCCAAGAAACCTTTCATCATGAATTTCTTGTAAATTTGCGTGATGAGTCTTCTCAATGAAAGTGATATTGTTTCAAAATCATCTCTCTCACGAATTAAGAACAAATATTTTTTGTAATTTTGTCCTATTGAATTTGGGGGATCAGGATGCCAGATGGCATGGACCAACCTATACATACATTGGACAACACAAGGATTGATTTATTTCTTTCTTTCTTTCTTAATGCGAGTTTTGGTGGCCTTAAAAAATTAATTCAGTGTGACACTTAGTGGAATCTTGGTGGGTGATTTTAATATAGCACTGATGACACACTACCACAATTTTTATAATCAAAAAATATATGTCGTCAAAGATACTTTTAGTCCGAAATGCATTCAAAAGTTTCAGAAGAAGATTACAAATTGGATTCGTATGCATAAAATTCACAAGGATAAATTTCTTATATGTCGTAATCAAAGTTGTAACCATTCTAAAATCTTATCTGAATTAAATAAACATGAACAATCCAGTAAAGATGCTAAATACAAGTTATATCATAATTTTAAAGTCAACATTTACGAATGTATTGCACATGAATTCCATGTATCAATAAAGGAGGAACTTGTGACCAATATTTGACAGTAAAATACATCTTTTTCATCGATAAAAGTTAAAAATAAGGAAAATATTTTCACATGGAAAGCTACTTTAAATGTACATAAATTTTCATTTTTTTTATTTATAAGAAAATATTTATGCAACTTGTTTCAAATAATAAGTAACTTAAATTTGACACTGATTTGGGGTTTTTTTTTCTTGGAAAATGTTAGTGTACATAATATATGTACATAACGATGCACATAACCCTCACATGGGGTGTGGCCCACATTATGGACACTTCTATGTATATGTATTATGTACACTAAACAAAGTCGTCTTTTCTTTTTTTTTTGGAGCCTAGTCAAACATGTTACATAATAAATTGGACCCTTCAATTCCGTGATTAAGTTCTCTTTGTTCTTTTAGGTTTGACGTTTTGCCAAGATAGGAAATTTAAATTGAGAGAGAGAGAGAGTGCCCACCGCACATCACACTAGTTCTGATATATAGAGTACAATTGTACTGCCAGTGTTTGGTGCAAAGCAGTGTGCAATAATACTCAACTCCCTAGTGCTTCTAATTTCACTGCATTTCTAATTCAAACCTAAAGGAGATCAAGATGGAAAATTCCAGCAAAATCTTTGATGTCATAGTGATCGGAGCAGGGGTTATGGGAAGTTCTACGGCTTACCAGACTGCCATGCGCGGACTGAACACCCTCCTACTTGACCAGTTCGACTTCTTGCACCACCGTGGCTCGTCCCACGGTGAATCAAGAACAATCCGTGCAACCTATCCTGAAGATTACTATTCCAAGATGGTCTTAGAGTCCTCAAGTCTTTGGGAAAAAGCTGAAGCTGAAATAGGATACAAGGTCTACTTCAAGACCATCCAATTTGACATGGGACCGTCTGATAACAAATCCCTGAGAGCTGTAATCAGCAATTGCAAGAAAAACTCAATCCCAGTTCGGGTTCTTGATCATCATCAAGTATACGAAGAATTCTCTGGTACGATCGAGCTACAGAGGGACTGGATTGGGGTGGTGACAGAACATGGTGGTGTAATTAAGCCAACGAAGGCTGTGGCCATGTTTCAAACACTTGCAGTTAAAAACGGTGCAATGCTTAGAGACAATATGGAAGTGATTGAAATTAAGAGAGATGAAGTGAAAGGAGGGCTGTTGATTTGTACAAAGAGTGGTGAGAAATTCTGGGGTAAAAAATGTGTAGTAACTGTAGGGGCTTGGATGAAAAATTTGGTTAAAGAGGTCACAGGATTGGTTCTTCCTATGCAGCCATTGGAAGCCACCGTCCACTATTGGAAGATCAGAGAAGGGCACGAGGCCAAATTCACTCTTAAAACTGGTTTCCCAACATTCGCGACCTATGGCGAGCCACATATATATGGCACACCATCATTGGAGTTTCCAGGATTGATCAAAATCTCGGTGCACGGCGGCCGCCCATGTGAGCCTAATGAGAGGACGTGGGCTGCACCGCCTTTGGTGGTGGACTCTCTGAGGCAATGGATAGGAGGAAGATTCGGAAACCTCATAGATCCCAACGAGCCTGTGATGACACAGTCTTGTATGTATACGATGACACCTGATGAGGATTTTGTGATTGATTTTGTTGGTGGGGACTTTGGGAAGGACGTGGTTGTTGGTGGAGGGTTTTCAGGGCATGGATTCAAGATGGCTCCAGTAGTTGGGAGGATACTGGCTGATCTTGTGACTGTTGGTGAGGCAAAAGGTGTGGACCTCAAGTACTTTAGAATAGAAAGATTCGAGGGGAATCCTGCAGGAAATGTTAAGGATTTTGAAGATCGAGACAACACCCATTAGCTGATTTTCTCAATTCAGTGCTCTCTCCCCTTCACTCCCTCCCTTTAGCATGTCCCTTTCTTGATCAATGTTAATTCATAAACCTGTAACTATGGCAAGGATATAATGGAGGCAGCAAGATATTATGATAAATATGATAAATTTAAATTTAATTAGAACGAAGCAAGACTGTTCCAAAGGGAAGAAAATCATTTACAAAATTTCCAGATTTCAGAACATAAGCATCAAATTTGAGTTGGGGAAAAAAACTGTCCTGATGATATTCCTTACAATAATTTGCAGCCCTTCCAATACTCTTTGCATTGACAAACTCTCCAAATATGAGCAACATTTGTATCTAAAATTAACATCAAAGATAAAACAACTGTGGCACACTGGCATTCTACTTGTTACATTTATGGAAAAATCTTCTATAAACTGCAATAGACCTACAACTACAGCTTGATTTCTTAAACCAATTCTCAATCTATATCCTGTATAATGCATTTTTCCTTATTGGCAGCAACCAAGAAATCTGTGATTATGTAATAAAAGAGAAAATCACAGTTTCCAGGTTGGCAAACAATGAATCAAACAACCTAGAATAACTAACTCAATGATATGTAATACAAGCTTGTAGACATATCTGTAGCACATATGCCGTTGCAACATCATTCCTACCTTGCATCAGGACCTGCAGAGTGAATGAATACTAAACTGTTAGCGAGCATATTTCTATGTCCACAGAGAGAGAGAGACAAAGACAGAGACAGAGACAGACAGAGACAGAGAGGGGAATTCTACTTTTTTCCCCAAAAGGTGAACGCTTGATCAGCTTCTCAAACTACAAAAGTTGCAAGAAGAGCATGCAACACAGCCCAGTAGATTATGACACTAAGTCGCAAAGCAGGTTGTTGCATTAGTGCCCGATCACATGACATCCTGACCAGAATTCACGAGAGGTGATAAATGGGAAGTCCATGAATGTCATTATATTAATATATTTCATAGAAGTAGATTGGACCGTACCACAAACCATCAATCATATTGGTTACCGGTCGCGTAAATTGTGGAACAAGTCTTGATGTAGTGAGTGACTTGAACCCATGAGCTGAAATTGAATAAAAAACCATAGGAATGAAAGAGAAATTAGTCTTGATAGATGCAAGAGTTGGACTTATAGAAGTGATGCAATGCTTTTCAATTACTATAGCTCGACAGTACATTATACCTTTATCATTGTCATCCTCCTCCAACCTGTCACTACTGGGATCAATATCTATTGCAACGGCAACCTGATCACTATTGGTTTTCCGCAAACTGCGAACTTGTGATGCTATGATAGGAGTTGTCCATTTGTTTGTCTACATCAGTAGCCCAACAGAAATCAGTACCAGTGTATAATATTCCCAGTAAAATATAAAGAGAGAGAAAATTGAAAAGGAAAAGAATTAACATGAAAATAACAAAAAGCTACACAAAATTGGAAACACTTCGTTTGTAATCTAAGAAAATGGTACGGACTTCAAAACCAGCAACACACTCTTATGTCTAGACACTTGGGCCAGTTCGACAAATAAATCAATAAAATACTTAAATACCATACCACTTGTTCAGCTTCCATGATATCTGAGGTAGCACCTGGAGCTTGTCCAGAATCTCCAGCACCTTGAAGCATAGTTAATTGAGAATCCTTTTCATGCAAAGAATCCTTAAGATATTGTTCTTTTCGTGCCAACTCTTCCACCTTTCCCCTTGCTTCTTGCAATAGCTTATCACTGTTCTGGGCCACCACACGAAGATTCTCCAATTCAGATACAAAAGCCACGATCTGCTTTTGTAGCTTCTCTTTATATTCATTAACCTGATCAACTTTCATACTATCAGAAGCTAGATCATTCACCTGCACCTGAGAAATCAGTGTATCTAACCATGTCAGAAAATCATGAATTTCATCAGAGCTTCTTTTCTTGCTCAACTGGGTTGCAGCTAGTGCATCATTCGTGCACCTTGTAACCTCTTGCCTAAGGAAAGATATTTCTCTATCCCGCTCTTGCAATTGTGATTGAAGCTTCTCAACTTCTGATAGGAGATTTTCAGACAGATAATGAAGTTCATCAAACTTGCTCACTGTGACAGAAAGCTTCTTCAAAGCCTTCCCACGAGAAACTTCAAGGTTTTCTAGATGTTCATTCTTCTGTTGCAATTCTCTTTCCAGATTGCCAATCCTGTTTGTCAGGTCCTCCATTTGAGCCTCCTCCTCATCAAGTGCTTGCATCAGTGATTCAGTTTCTGAAAGAGCATATAATAGATAACTAAACGATTATGATAAAATCTAAACAGAGATCACATTATTACTGAAATAGAGATGCAGCTAAAAGAAGCTGTTCAGCTGACCTTGTTCTTTCGCAGCTAGCGCATCTGTTAGAGATTTAACTTTCTGCTGCAAGTCCTCAGATGTGACTTCCTGATCTAGTAATTCTTGCATTCGGTGTTCCAATTCCCTGTGCTCCACTTCCTTCACATCCACCTGTTTCTGTAAATCATCTAGCTGAGCCCTCGCATACTGTAGGTCTTGCAAATGATTCCTTGCCTTAGATTCAGCTTCCTTTATCTGATTAACAAGCTCCAAACAAATTCTGTCGCTCTCGATGTCCTTTTCCTGAAGCTCTTTCTGTAAATTGAATATTGTATCCTTCATCTCCTTCTGTTTAACTTCCAGAATATAAGCTTGAGTTCTTATGAAATCCTTCACAACCAATAATAATTTGTCTCGCATGGTCCTGATGCCTTCCTCGGTAAAGGCGTGGGCATCACCAGTAAGATCACCCCCTCCATCAGCAGATATTGGATACTTTAACTTCCACTCCAGTGCTCCAGCGGGCAAATAATTTCCAACCAGATGGGTCTTCAAATTTTCAATTTCCAGGATTGCACTGTTGCAGGCTTCATAAATCAAAGAAATGTTTCTACGCATAGTAAATAAGTCGGAACCTCTCCCTTTCTCAACGGACTCTAGCTGTTCAACACTTCTCTTCATAGATTCAAGTGACTGTTTCTGAGAATAAATTTCAGTATGAACAGTCCTTGCTACTTCAGATAAATGGTGAGCTTCTTTGTGTAACAAAAGCTGATGATTGTACAATCGCTCCTTGAGAGAACAAAGTTCTGGCATAAAAACCTGCGGATGACAAGCAAAAAAGGTAAAAAGTTAAGCTCCAGCATCTTACAGACAGAGAAAACCTCTCCTGTACAGATATCACATAAAAAAATATCATGCTCTCTCACTCCTGCCTCTCTCTTTCATTTTCACCATTGCCCTCTCCGATCCCTCTTCTCCAACATTCAAATGAAGCACATACCTACTCAGCTTCATCAGTATTTTAGTTGTTGGCAAAAAGATAAGAGATTAGAAGAATGTATAGATCAAGAAAGAGAATGATGGAAGACAAATGAATATAAAGAACGAGTCAAGCAAAGCCCAGGATGTCAATATACATAAAAAATTAACATCAATAAATACTTTACCTTGTTTTCTGGTTTTGTTGAAATGACGCCACCATGGGAACTACCAGGAATTTTAGCATTCACATCAGATGCATCACCTAGTTCCAGGAATGATTTCATACTGACCTCCATATTCCGCAAAACTTCCAAGTCCTTCGAGAGAACATCCCCCAGTACATTGTCAATAGCAACAAGCTCCTCCCTCAATTGATCCATGACAGATTTTAACGCCGTGACTTCAGACAACTGTCTATCCTTTTCCTCAGCATGAATAGCAGACAGTTTTTCCATACGAGCTATAGCTTCATGTTTGGCTGCTTCAGCTAAATCCTTTTCATTAGAAAGTTTGGAAAGCTCATTGGAAGCTTTTGCTAGCTCCTCTTGAAGGATATCGTTTCTTTCTTGAACTTCATTCAACTCTGCCACCAGTAACTCAGCTGCTCTTTTTGATTTCCTTGATTCTTGTTCAGTAGATTCCAGGGCCGTTTGGAGACCATGGCAATGTTTCCCAATTTCTTTCAGCTTCTCAACTGGATTGCCAAAATTACGTGCAAGACCAACTTCAATATCACCCAAAGTGTCTAAAATCATGCTCAAGCTACTCTCCTTCTCCTGCAAATG
This sequence comes from Fraxinus sp. 1973-6204, assembly GCA_903798365.1. Classification (NCBI taxonomy): domain Eukaryota; kingdom Viridiplantae; phylum Streptophyta; class Magnoliopsida; order Lamiales; family Oleaceae; genus Fraxinus; species Fraxinus sp. 1973-6204. The sequence continues at coordinate 3,535 of CAIGRR010215740.1, read as the reverse complement.
GCGTTCGGCTTCTGCCACATGATCATTAAGGAACATATTCTCAGTTTCTATACCTTGCACCCTTTCTTGGTTCACAGATAAGTCCTTGATCCTTTGCTCATACTTGAAAATAGCATTTTTGTTAAGATTGATCTCAGATTTGAGGTGCTCTACCTCAGCGGTTAGCTCTTCAATCACTTTCTTCATGCCATCCCGCTGTTGCACCAAGGACTTCCCTTTCCGAACGGCAACATTTAGCTTCTCTCTCAAAGAAGATGACTTCTGTTCCTCCTGATTAAGTAGCTCTTGCAGTTCATTCTTTTTTATTTCTAGTGCTTCAAGATCATAAACTAAGGATTGATTATTCTGCAGACATTCATCTTTCTGCTGCTTCAAACATATCAATTCACCCATACAATCCTCCAGTTTTTTGGTCAGAATCACTACATCCTGCTCATCAGCATTTCTTGGAATTTGAGATGGCTCATCTTTTTCACTATTGTGCGAATCAGCCACATCACTTTTAATAGGTTTCCCCGAGGACAGTGTTTTATATCTTTCTATAAGCTTCATCACCAGTGCTTCAAAATACTCATTACCGTCATGAACAAATACCATATCATCCGTACCAGAATCCTGAAGAACATCCTTAACCAAACCACGCAGTCTTCTTATAGTAGATTCAACAAGACGAATATCTTCTTCAACACCAAGCTTCTGTTCCAATTTCTGTTGCAACAATCTTATTTCACTACTAAGGTTTCCATTGTTTATTTCAAAATCAGCAGCTTTCTTTGAGATTTCATCATAATCATGATTAAGGATCTCCAAATCCCTTGAAAAAATGTCTCTCTCTCTGCTAGCCTGCTGAAAAGCTGATATAAGCTTCATCACCATTGCTTCTAAATATTCAGTACCATACTGACCAAATACCACATCATCCGTACCAGAATCCTTAAGAACATCCTTAACCAAACCCTGCAGTCTGCTTATAGCATCCTCAACAAGGCGAATATCTTCTTCAACCCCGAGCTTCTGTTCCAGTTTCTCTTGCAACAAAATTAGTTCATTATTAAGGTTCCCATTGTTTATTTCAAAACCAGCAGCTTTCTTTGAGATTTCATCATACTCATGAGTAAGAATCTCCATGTCCCTTGTAAGAATTTCTTTCTCTCTGCTAGCCTGCTGAAAAGCTGAATCTAGCTCAAATATTCTTCTTTGTGTATCCTCCAGGTCAGTGGTTAGGGACTCACGAGATGTTTCAAGGTTTTCAATCTTCTGCTCAAGGGAATAACGCTGGTTCTGAGCCAACCACTGAATCTTATCATCAGGTTCCATGGACCGCAACTGAGAAGGCATATCTACCCTGTCCAAAATTTCTTCCCACCGCTGCACGAGATTGTTCCTCTCAATTAATGATTGTTCAAGCATCTCATTTTGCTCGGCCAACCCAAAGAAATTGCTCTGCAATTCCTCAAATCTTCTTCTTAAGTCATCAGTGGAATTTGGATTTGGCTGCGTGTCTTCCTTTAAGCCATCCACATCTACAAACCCAGCATCAGAGTATGATCCTCCNCAAATCTTCTTCTTAAGTCATCAGTGGAATTTGGATTTGGCTGCGTGTCTTCCTTTAAGCCATCCACATCTACAAACCCAGCATCAGAGTATGATCCTCCTCCCACTGAGGTTCTTGGATCCCAATCGGGAAGAGACAAAGAGTTCCCTGTAACAGATTTTGCTAACCAATCAATCTTTTCAATGATATCCCTGGAATGGAAGTCCTCGGGCAGCTCTAGATCTTCTAGAATTTCTTCTATTCTCTGAAGAACGGAATCTTTAAGAAGAAACGATTCTCTTAATGCAGTAGCTGAGTTGCGAATATATGAGAGTTCAGATTCCAGAGCTTCCATGCGTTCACCAGACTCAGAATAGGCCTTAAGTTTTGTTTCAAGTTCATGAAGCCTGGTGTCTTTCGTTAGCAGCTCTTGAGAACGTTTCTCCAGCTCTTTGGATGTCTCAGCTAGGGATTGCTTGAGACTTTCACGCTGCGAAATCAGACCCTTCCCCTTTGTAACAGCTATACTTAGCTTCTCTCTAAGGGATGACACTCGTTGATCTGACTGGTCAAGTTCAGCAGCTTTCTCTTGTAGTTTGAAAGTAAGAGTAACTACATCCTCTTCGGCACTTTTCAAACTTTGCATGAACACAAGATTTTCATTTTCATATTGGACAATAATGATATTCAATTGTTCAATTTGTGCCTGTAAATCACTTAATTTCGTTTCCCAAGAAGCAGTCTCCTCTCTTGACATGCTTAAACTCCCAGCAGCCTCTTTATATCTCTTAATTAGTAAATGTACGAGAGACTCCAGGCGTGAGGAAGGTTCATTTGAGGAAACTTCCATCCCCACCAGCCTGCCTGATTGTTCAATATCTTCAACTAACTTCAAAATAGCATCTGACTGAAGACATCTTTTCTCCAGTTTGTCAATGTCTCTAGCTCTGTTCGTCAACTCTGCATTGAGTTCATTATGTGCATACTGAAGCTGCATCCTCTCACCAAGAAATGTGTTCAGTTTCTCCAAGTAGGTATCAAAAACGCCAGGATGTAAGAGATCTAGAGAGTCGTGTCTTGACCAGACAGTTTCTGTTTCGTCCTTGCACCCAGATGCTTCACCAACAAGTTTGCAGAGGTCATCATAAAGTCTGTGCAATGTATTGGTAGTCATTTCATTCTCGTGTAGCAAGGTATTACATTTTTCATCCCACAGTGCTTGATGATCTTTGTGCGAAGCTTCAAGTTGATCTCGCAGACCTACAATCAGTTTGGTGGCAGCATTCACAAAAATGGAAATACGGCTAACAACATCCAGGCTGTTATCTACACCTGCTAATGAGGTGGAGGAACCAAGTGGATCAATGGTAGCATCCAGTTCACCAACTTTCTGAAGAATCCGAGCAACATTAGAACTCCATTCTTCTTCCAGTATTGATTCCCTTTCAACTACTACTTTCTGGAGTGTTATCACTTAATTGGAGATAGAAGCAGCCATCTCATTTGAATTTTAATTGACTCTCTAATTTACTAATTTTCGACTGAAAGTCGCCCAGCTTTTCTCGGAGCTTATTATTCTCTGAATTTAGAGAAAGCTCTTGTTTCTGTAAGGCATCACATAAAATAACAAGCTGACCCTCTCTTGCAACAACATGACATACATGCTCCCTTGTAGTTTCATATAGAACCATTAGCTCTAAGTTTACTTCTTCTAGATGATCACTGTGCTCCCTCAGAGAATCATAGTCACTCCTCAGCTTTGCACCAGCCGCATCAGCAAGCAATTTAGTCTCCTTCATCCCTCTACAGAATTCACTAGCATTCTCAGCATCCATAATTAACTCCTTGAGCAGTGCTCTCAGATTCCGAGCTACCCGTTCGGCTACAATGTATAGATCTCCTGTTGTTTGGTCTTCAGAAGAAAGGGGTTCCTCTGAATCATCATCATCACTGTGACTTTTTGACTCAAAGGCTTGAATAAGTTTTGATACTCCAGATCCA
>CAIGRR010215647.1:0-17369 GCA_903798365.1 Fraxinus sp. 1973-6204 | reverse complement strand
AGCCACTTATTATGTAGAAGAGATATTCTTCAATAAAATAATATTTTCCATCACATCAATAATTTTTCCTTCTTTTTCAATCACACATTCTCCATTAATCTACTATTCCAAAATTCATTCTTCCAAAATAATATCTATCAAACACACTCTTAATCTTTAATTTTGTATGTTTGACATTAAAAACACATTTTTGAATATTGAGTAATTTATATAATTTTCTTTTCTCCACAATTATTCTGCACGGTAGCTGTCTGAATTTGGTTACTTATTTTATGCATTCGAAAGAAGGAAAATAGATTCGACATATATAAATTATCATATGGTCCGATCGAAGATAGAAATATATCATTATGCCTTGTGTGAATATTTAAATGTTCATAAAAATTTATGCACTTTTATATGTTCGCATCCATTATAGTAATATAGATGAGTCATATATAAAAGTAGATTTAACATTGCTTGATATAGGTAATTAAATAAAATAGGAACATTGATTTGTCAAATTCAATCATATTGTCAACGTGTAAAACTAAGGTTAAAATTGGTTATTGTATGCAAATTCGAGATTCTAACATGTTTGTCATTCATTAAAACACATAACTTGCGTTCAACATAGTTTGCATTTAATTTAGTTAATTCACTTGTAATTGTATAAGTTGATTAATTTAGATATAGTTTAGTCATAAACACATCATATTAATCTTATTTCAGAAAAATTGTTCAAAAAAATATTTCGAATTAAAGTCGCCGCAAGAGTACGATTCGTTAACAAGTAATAAAGTGAAATTGGGTCCAAGTAGTCTTACGGAGATTGATTTAATTCAATTTTAATTATCGCGATCTTAACCGAAATAACAATAATATGATGTGTTTATAACTTAAGTATATCTAAATTAATCTGCTTATGCAATTACGAGTGAATTAACTAAATTAAACGCAAAATATGTTGGACGCAATTTAATGTGTTTTAATGAATGACAAACATACTAGAATCCCGAATTCACATACAATAATCACTTTTAATTCTTGTTTTACATGTTGACAACACGGTTGAATTTGACGAATCAATGTTCCTATTTTATTTAACAATCTCTCTCGAGCAATATTAAACCTACTTTTATATATGACCATCTATATTTTTATGACGAATGCAAACATATAAAAGTGCACGAATTTTTATGAATACTTATAAATTTACATAAGGCATAACAATATATTTCTATCCTCAATCGGACCCTATGCCAATTTATATATGTCAAACATATTTTTCTTCTTTCGAATGCATAAAATAAGTTACTAAATTCACACAACTACCGTGCACAACAATTGTGGAGAAAAGAAAATCATATAAATTATTCACTATTTAAAAACGTGTTTAATGTCAAACATATAAAACTAAAAATTAAAACTCATATTACATGGTTCATCGATCTCCTAGCATAGAGAAAACTAGTATAGCATGTTATGAAAAAGAAAATAACGGAATATTGAAGAATCGACATTACCTAAATAATGTTTGAATTGAATCCTCGAGTATTGAAATCGATCTTCGTGTTTTTTCCTCCCTCTCTCCTCCCAAAAGCTCTTAGAAACTCTTGTATTGCATTCTAGACAGCTTTAGGGTTTAAAAAAAAAAATGGTTCTAAGATTTGTTTCCATAAGAATTTTATTGGAATAAGAAAATTAGATTTTTTTCCTTCGGAACTGTACTATGCGATCGCATAGTATATTGTCGTGTGGCTGCAAAGAACAATGAAATGCACTCCTGAGATTCTCTAAAGTTAACCATGCGACCACATAGTTAAAGAAAACTTTCATTCTTTACGTTTTGGTCCTCGAACTCCATTTTCTCATTTCGTGATCTCTTTTCTTCTTTCTCCAACACTTCTTCCTTCACTAAATTTGTGTTTGACTCTTTTCACATTTTCGTTTCTTCTTTCGAGTCATATTTTGTCTGTTTGCACTTTGGTCCCTAAATTTTGATTTTATTCCATTTTAATCCTTTTTCGCATCTTTTTCCTAAATTCCACCATGTTCATCAATGTTATCCTAAAAACATAATTTATATAGAATTAAATCATATTTCAATATATTTGCCGTTTAGTACCTTAAATAAGTGTATAAAATACATTTATCACCCTCATTTTTTAATTATACAAAAAACAACAATACTAAAATTTTAAAAATTTATTTGTCCTTAATTTCAAAGTGTGTTGGTAGAATATTTAGATAAAAATTGTTATCAAGCACAAAATGTGTTGATCAAGTGAAAGTCAAGAATAAGAATGTGACGAAAATACACAAATGCGATAATAAAGATTAAAAGCCTTCATTATATAATATATATATATATATATGTAAACCAAATAATATGTTGTGAATCTAATCACCCTTTATTAATCAACAAAACATGATGTGTCTATGAGTACGTTGTCCAAACCAACAACCTTAACAGTATTCCCCATTCTATCTGGCCGGGACAAGGGCATGCGACCAATTTCTATTTCTATAAGTTGAAGAGAATGTGGCATTTAAGAAACAAAACAAATTAAATGACCATTTTTATTGGTGAAGGAACTCTCTTGAAATGCACGTTTTTCATTAGAAGTTTAACACACAAAATCTCACAACTAAAAAAGTAGCTATAATAAATGAAATAAATATATCGAATCATCTTATCTAAAAATAACTTTAAACTATTTAAAGCAGAAAAAAATTAATTATTCAAATTTTATCTTCATTTTCTAACATTGACGGTATTTTAAGGAATTGTTTCGCAGAGCATTTGCTTTTGCTTATACTTNAAAAAGTAGCTATAATAAATGAAATAAATATATCGAATCATCTTATCTAAAAATAACTTTAAACTATTTAAAGCAGAAAAAAATTAATTATTCAAATTTTATCTTCATTTTCTAACATTGACGGTATTTTAAGGAATTGTTTCGCAGAGCATTTGCTTTTGCTTATACTTCTTGTAGAATAACTTCTTTAGGAAGTTAATTCAGGTCAATTTTTTCTAAAAACTTTTTTAACTGGACAAAACATTTTCATAAAATTATCCAACAAGTTCAAAAGAAACTTCTTAGTTTTAGAAATATATTTTAACTTTTCAAAATACTTACCAAACGGACCTTAAGTCGCCTTCAAAGAAAAGAAATAAAGGTGAACCTTCACAAGGGGTGTCCCATATTGTTAATACAAATGTATTGATCAATTAAAGGCAACAAGGGACCCAAAATACTAGGCGACAAATTATATAATTGAAATGTCATATTAATTCTTGATAAAGAAAGATTAATAAGCAATAGAACCCTACTTGCCTCATGGCCTCCCTCGTGCATTTTTACATTTTGTTCACATAATAAGATACAGGTCCTGTTGCTAGACAAACAGCTTGACGTGTGACCAGTTGTTTTCCATGTCACAATCCTCACTTTCAGGAATTTTTGTGAGGTCCATGTCAAAAATGTTAATGTATTTGTGTGTGTGTGTGTGTATTTCATTTTTTATTTTTCGCTTATTTATATTTTGTTATTTAATAATAAAAAAGGATGGTTAAATAAATATTTTATTTAGATGGTAAAAGTTGTATAACCTGTTTCAACCCTGAATGATTAATCAAGCAAAAAAAAAAAAAAAAACCCCTTCAATTAAGAGCATACCAAGGTTTAGTAATCCTCGTGGGTACACAAAGCCACACTCTCTTATTTTACGACAATAAGCTTTTATTTTTAATGATATATTTCGTAGAAAAATTTTTGGTGTACATAATATATGTACATAGGGGTGTCCATAACCCTCACATCATATCCCTATTTCGTATGGTTAAGGGATGAAATTATGTATTGAACCTTCTAAAATAAAACTTCAAATCTCATTATATTATTATTTATTGAACTCATATGAACAATTTCATCTATCTAAAATTCAAATGAACATTCAAATTCCAATACCGATGTACTCAAAAAGAGCCACCGGCTAAATTTAGGGGTGAACGCGGATCGATTTGGACGGTTTGTGCCATATTTTCAATTCAAACAATTTCAAGCGGTTTAAAATTTTTTCAAACCCAACCAAACCATTTTATTTTTCGAACCAAACCAAACCAGACCATAATTTGCGGGTTGGTTCGATTTTAATCCACGATTTACCTATCGACGTTATAATAATATGTTTAAAATAAGTTAACATATAAGTTTAAATGAGAACTAATAATTTTAAATATTAAATTACAGTCATATTTCCCACGAAATCCGTGAATAAATTATTTTCAAAGTTGGTTGCTAAAAAATGTATAGAAGGGGTATATCTTTCTTCCTTTTTATTTACCTTTTCTTGTTTGCCTTTCATATTGTCATATGATGGTTGATAAAGATAGAGTCACATTCTGCTATAATAGTTTGGTTAAAACTCATTTCGTCCTACTAGTAAGATGAAAAACAAGGACTGAACATGATATGTTTAAATGTACAAAGAATGATATAGTTCAGATTTATTGGAAATTGACAAATCTTATTCTTTAACGATTTTACTAAAATAGTAGTACTAGTTAAGGAACTTTAACATTTTCACGCAATCAATGGACTATATCCTTCGTTCTTTCTAAACGACAAACAGTTCATTAATCACCTAGGCACACAAATAGTCATTTTTTTAATCCAAATCACAGCTCCCAAGTATATAATAAGTTAAAAAACAACAAAAAGAAAGAAAAGAAAGAATAATGAAAAAAATGACTTGAATGAGAATATGAGACTTATCAAGAGAGAAATTGTGATTCGAGTAGAAATTAGTAGACTAACAAGTAAAAGGTGACTAACGATTTGCAATTGGGAATCGCATATTGTTTAGCAGTCAGTGGCAGGCAAGTATCAAATGTTTGAGAAATGAGAGTTTATGTAGCTTCTAAAGTTGTGGGCGTGATTTGTTGTCATATTTTTGTAGTATTATACTTTGGATTGTTGAAAATAAATGCTTTTTTTTTTTCATATGATTTTGCATTAATTTTAGTTTAGATTATATATCGGGTCATGACGTGTGTTGTGGACTTATAAAACTATCGGTCAATAATGATGAACTTAATTTACTTTAGATGATTATTTTAATGGGTTGATTGTAACTTGTATTGCTAAATTGGTATTTTTTTTAAAAAGCGAAAACTTTAAAATTTGTATGTTTATAAAATTATTTTTTAATTAAAAAGATTAAAAAACGGTTCGATTCGATTTTATGCGATTTTTGAAAATTGAAACCTAAACCAAACCATTTTTAAAAGGTTTGGCTCGGTTTGAAGGAAAAAAATCGCAGGTCCACGTGGACCTGAACCAACGGTTTCAAACTAACGATTTCAGTTCGATTTGAGATTTCGCCATTTTTTTTGTGCAGCCCTAATCGGCTTGTGAGAGAATATTCTCAAATGACCCCTATTTGATGGTTATTATTTTTAGAAAATAGAGTGTTGAATAGTGATATTTTTGGAGAATATGTTGTTAAAAAGTATTAAAAAAATTTGAATTTACTTGTAAAATAATATTTTATTATGTAAATATGTGATTGAAAATGAATATAAGAATTAAACAGTTTTTGAAATAATTGATTGGGGTTCATAGGAAGGATGAATAATACTTGATACTTCAATGGTTAAGATGGACACCATAAACGTTTGTTATTAATAGGAATCCCTACTTATAATGAAAGAAGATATTTATAGCCCTAAGTCCCATTATTCTCAAAATTTATTTTTTAAAAATTTATTTTCAATCGTACATTTTTTTGTAAAATAATTTTACAGGTAATTTTCCTTATTTTTTAACCACACATTTTTCAAAAAATCACTATTTCAAAATACATTATCTCAAAAAAAAAAAAAAAAATGAGGCTCAAACAGGGGCAAAATATGTGATGAGGCTAAGCTTAAAAGCAAATTAAACATAAGTAAATTTTATTTCTAATCATGTTTGCCTAAATTCTCTTTTTCTTACCTTATAATTTTTTTTTTCTGCTTCAACTAAAACACATTATTTATGAGTAAATATTTTATGCATAACCAAGCATTCAGTTTTGTTTTAACATTGAAATGCATGATTAAAATAATGTTGTAAAATGCCTGATAAATGTAGAAGAAATTATAAATCTACAATTTAGCACATGAAGCCAATTTATAAATGGAACCATTGGTTCCATATCCAATTATATAATTGAACCCGAATTGAACCATTCGGTTCCAGTCCAATTTTTATATTGAAAAAATAATAATAATAAAATAAAAAAAAAAAACTACTTATTAAAATTGAAAATATACAAAAATAGAGTATAATAACACTTTCAACCTCGTAATCTATCAATATACAAAAATCAATTAAACCAAACTATAAGTAGACTAATTTCTTCTGTATTTATAATTTGAAAGTTATGGTTATAGAACGATAATCAGAACAAATCAAACTACAACCAAATGGTTAGTTCTAGTTCGGTTTCATTATTACATATGGAACTAGGGGGATGTGTAATTTCGAGTATGGAATTTGTATGAAAATAAAAATAAATTCTAGGCAATTCAATTGCCTAGACTTATTTGTATGGAAATTATTAATTAAATGTGTTCGATTAATTTAATTTTCTATATAGAAAATGCTTTTTAACGTGATTAGATTTTTCAAATAATCGTAAGTTTGCAAATTTATACATTTTTTTTTTTTGGCCTTTATAGAAAATTGAAAAGAAAATGAAGTTGTTGAATGATGTAGTTTAAATTAACACTACAATTGCTTTACGTCTTAATTATTTTGTTATATTTTGTATAATATGGTTGGCTTAAAATCAAAATGAAATGTCTATTATTTTTTTATTAAGATACCATTATGACCATGTTCATTACTTTTCCATAAGAAAATGGATATTGAATATCTCCAATCAAAGAATTCGTTGAAACACATTAATGATCATCAGTATAATTTTTGAAAAAGAAAAATGTGCATACGAAATTATCATAAATCTCAATAGAGTTATCTAATTTTCCCAAAACCAAGAAAAACAACCATTTCAACCAAAAACAATCCATAATAAAGAAGGGTTATCCGGGTATTATATGACAGTCCCCTCTTGCGAGGGGGCTGTCATCCGGGTATAAACCCTGGATGTACACCCAGCAAAACCCAATAAAGAAAACCACCCATTTCATATTCCGTCCCAAATTTCAAGAATTAGACTATAAGTTTTTTGGGAGTTAATTATAATTGGTTAATATTATAAATAAATACATATGAATGGTGGGTGAATAAAGAGTCATGTTACACAAATAGGCTCTGAGTAGCATTATTCATGTATAAATAGTATTCGTGAAATATGGATAACAAGTTATTTGACCGATATTATAAACAAGAGGCAAACAAAGACTGAAGGAAACCAAGTTCATAGTAGTTAGGAATGGGAATTGTCCCCACCAAGGTTAGAGCAGAAATGTGGTGCGGGTATCGGCCATGAACAATGCTGGAGTAACTGGTTATGAAAAAAATAGTTGGGGTTTTGTCAAATCAAAATTAATCTATCTGAATCCCTTCAAAATGTCAGACTCCCATGAAGGGTGAAGAAGACTCCACCTTTGAGAATTTGTTCACCATCTCATTGTTCTTATTACCATTGCAACCTGGTTTTTTTTAGCAAACCATTGTCAACACAGAGATTGTAACAGAAAATTGACTTGATTAGATCTTTGACGAACATGATAGGCAGAAAATATATTTCACGATTTTGATTTCAATAACTGTTTTCTGCTGTTTTTGAAACAATGGACAAACTTTTGGACGACCACTAGTAACATAAGACAAAGAAAGAACATTAACCCAACCCCTAAGAAAATAAATCTCGACTTAACACTTAATATGTCAAGACATGATGATACCTGATACCCTGAAGATGAATGCAGTCCCGTGCTTCGAACTTGCATCAATACAAAAAAAAAATTGCCTAATTTGAGGCACGCAAGACTCAAGAACTGACCTGCCCATTTTATGATACTTTAAGCAATGGCGTAGGAAATTGTCTCCATCTCTTTAGGGCGCCACATGGTTTTCTGGGCACACAGCATTCCTTCCTTATTCTTTGAGAAGGTCATGCGAATGTCCCAGTGCATAGACTTGAGAAGGCTCTCAAGTTCATTAATGATCTCAACAGTGTCTCGGACGATAAGTTTTCCTTCCGGCCTCAAAATCCGATCAGCCTCCGCAACCAAGGCCATGAAGTTACACCTGAGACCCGGAATCCAGAATAATTAGAACAAAGCATAAACATTTAAGTGTCAAATCAAGTTAATTGAGTCCGATGTACACACTTGTTTTTAATCTTCGAAAAGAGATGGTCAGCATGGAGAAGATCATAGGATCGTGGGTAAGTACTGAACGATTCACACCAATCGTGATAAATTCCAAATAGACCTCGTTCATAAATAATCGGTAGCGTATCAGGAGCATCTATGGAGACAACATTCATAACCCACAATTTCATATCTCTAAGTGCAGCAGCAAATCTGCAAAAGGAGCCATCACTTAGGACAAGCCAAATGGTAACCAAAAGATGCTATTTAATTACATAATAATGGTATCACTGTAGAGTTGATGTTCAGCATAAGAAATGATGAAATAAATAGATTAACCATTAAATACAGCATATTCCCACTCAATAAATAAAAAATAAGAAGACGACCTTGACGAATTCACATGTTTCAAAAAGAAAATTTACACTAACTTTATTTAGTATTCATAGTTCACCATGAAATTTAATCTTTGAAGAAATCAGCACTAGCCTTTAAGTGAAAAAAGATGCAGGATTTTGTAGCACCAGATATTTAAAGTAACATTGGTGGTTGTGTTAAAATCCAGGACAAAACTGCAGTTCGTACCAACAAAAATAAAAATTTGACTGGGCAATGAAATGTAAATGAATTTTTTATAACTAGGAAGATCCAGATAGTTTGTTACTCTTACCCTCCATAGACAGCTCGCATGTCCATGACAGTCCTCACATTAGACCAGTCTATCCCCAATCCATTTTGATATGACTTGCTCACAACACGCTTCCAGTGTTCATAATCTGAAGCAAAATCTTCTGGAGCAGGTTTCCCATAAACTCCTACCTGGGAACTAGACAACCAGTAAGGAGTTTGCCCCAACCTAGCAGGCCACTGTTTAGGCCATTGAGCCCCACGTTCAGACGAATCAACAGGCAGTTTGTGCAGGCATGCTTGTAAAAGCACATTCCTATGCATGAGGTATAGAAAACATTAAAGCAACGATAAAACCAAAATCCTACTCTACATACCCTGCATGCGTGCAGCCCTTATTTTCTGTATCCCAGCAGCAGAGCCTCACAATAAAACCCTCCGAGAAGAATGTAAAAGGAAGTCCTATCTCAGAAAAAAGAAAACATACCAGGCAGCATTTGGATCATTAGAGTCTTTACACAGTGGAGGATCATTTTGTGATCTTTGCTCATAGCACTCGTTTGAAGTAGGTTTGCGATATATAGCTATTCCTACTCCATTCACTCTGTCCTTGATAATGGACACAACTTCCCAACACATTGCCTTTGTTAGTTTCTTCATGGCTGCAAATAATTCCCAATAAGCACAACTCGTAAGGGTATGTGATTTTTTGTTAGCTTCAAATATTACCAGATTTTATGATGTACCTTCCCAAATCTCAACATCTTCAGCAATTTTCTGGTAGATGGGAGTCGCAGACCAAACAAAGAAACCCCCAGGACGGAGCAAACGATTCAGCTCCAAGAGAAGTTTACCTCCTGCACATTGTTAGATGTTGCTGGTTATAATCACATTCACAGAAGGACAACAACAGTGAAAGTTGTCGCCTTGACAATTAAAGTACACAAACATTGGAAATCCAGATAACTTTCTCCATCCCAATAGGAGTGCTTCTCTAGAAGGTTTCATGTTTAAATATTATAACTGTTCAACTTCCTTATAGAACAAAGTAACTGGAAGTGAATTACCTTCAATGTGCCAAGGCACCCTACAACGTGCACAGTGGACTATATCGAAAACTCTTCCAGGGTATGGAAGTCTCTTTGTACCCATAACGGCAGATATACCAGGAATTCCTCTTTCAAGTGCAAATTGGACCTGAGCTTCATGTTCATCTTTTGGAGCCAATGACATGGTTAGCACGTCCCTATCAAAGAGGAAGCCTCCAAAGCTAGCAACACCACATCCAACATCCAGCACAACACGTGAGCGTTTTCCCCAGGCTATTTCAGGCAGAGACTGCACAACAATCATTTCATATGAGCAAAAACAATTAAAAGAATCTAATGATTCTATAAAGCACTAGTAACCCATGTCTTTCATGGCATAATAAGAACATTTTTTTCAAACTAGCTTTTAACTCCGAAAAATATTAATTGAAATCCAAATTATATTTGCAGCACTTCAACAATGTTGTTAAGATTATGCTTTAATTCAGAAGCAAGATTAGAAGCTAGTAAGAAGTCATTTTATTGCGGTAAAAACTCCCACGTTGCAAAGCATGCTAGAGTTATTCAGAAACAAACAGGTAGTAATTTCAGAAAATTAGCAATCCAAGGAAGAAAAGCAGACAAGGAAACGAAATCTGGCAACCTTGAGGTTAAAAAACAAAATTTCATACGAAGTTTGCATCCAGTACAAATGTACTGTTTTCCATGTTAGATTGTCCATTTCCCATGTGAATTTGCAGTAGGGAGCATGTACTTGAACGAGGCAGATGTAAGCATACCTGTGCCAGTGTTCAATGTGTTGAGGTGACTGCAATATCTTACCTGCTGTATGAAATCAATATAATGAAGGGCGCCGTGCTTAAACTGAGTTCCACCACCAGGGAACGTAAGGTATTCACCGCTAAATTTAACCCAATTTTGGTGTCCTTTAACTTCTGCAAGCTTGGTATGGGGAACATTGTGATACCATATCTGCAGGAACAAATTTAGAAATAAAAAATCATGTGAGCAAGAAGAAAACTGAAAATTGAAGCTACAACAATAATATTTACTGAATTACAACACCTTTTCCCGACTCCTAGGCCATTCAATTGGGCGTTTGTATCCTTCGGGAACCGGAACAAGGCACGTGGGAGGGTTCTCAGGACAGTGCCTCTCCCTATGTTCATAATGCTTAGTTGATGAAAGCTTCCTGATTGCTTTCAAATTATCTAGGCAAGGAATGTAATCAGTCCCAGCAGTGGTATTGCAAAGTTTCCAACTGTAACCACTTTCTTTCTCTAACAGGGAGGATTCTTGGGCTTCTTTCTCATTCTTCGACTCTGCTGCCTGAGTTGAAAAGGCTCCATTCTGAGTGGTTGTTTCATTCAAAATTTCTGATTGAGCACCAGAAGGAAAAACTTCGCTGGACTTATCCTTTTTCTCACCAGAAACTTGATCCGACTCCTTATCCTTCTTGTCATCCACCTTCTCCTCTAATTGATCCTCTCCCTTATCCCCATCCTTCACGTTGCCAGAACTTTCTTCTGATTTCTTCTCATTATCATCAGAATTATTTTCATTGGTCTCTCCAGTTTCAGAGTCTTTATTCTCCTTCTGAGATTCCCTATCGTCCTTATTTTCCTCTCCGTTATTAGATCCATCTCCATTCTTTTCTTCTTCTTCTTCCTTCTTTTCTTCGACATATTCTTTCTTTTCATCCTTGGAATTCTCTTCGGGACTTTCCTCTGTGGTTTTTTCTGTCTCGTCAGATTTTTCGCTTTTCTCCTCCTGAATTGAACTTGCATTACTGTCCCCTTTGGTTGCATCCTCAGGCAAGTCGCCAGGGTTATCCTCAAATTGCTTTGTCTTGCCATCATCGCTTGTACTACTATCATCACTTGCATTGTTACCACTCACGTTGCTTGTAGCATCATTGTCATTATCTTCATTGCTCTCACTCACACGTGTCCTTACCTCATTCTTTTTCTCCTGAGAAACATCCGAGTTCTGAACGTGAACCACAGACGATGATGTCATCATCCATACCCCAACTAAGCAAAGGGCTACAAAAACCACTATCGTAACCGTTGAGCAATAGCCTGATGATGACTTCCTACCATCAACTCTAGAGTACTTTCCCAAAGCCATGCTCTAAATTGTAATCTTGAATTAATCCTTCAGTCTTTTTATTACTACACCTGAGAAGTAAACATATAAGATAAATTCTCTTCAATTAATTTCAAGAATGTAGTGCTGAGCTCATACAGATAGATAGATATGGTACGAGCACCAAATTAGCATGTAGTAGGACATCAAACAGTATTACTGCCTAATTAATGCTTCAAAGATACATCTTTTCTACTCGGCAAGTGTGATCTCATAAAAGAAAGAAACTGTTTTAGAAGTCGACATTAATTGCCCCCGAATTTTGTACACAAATAGGTATTAACTAATCAATTGCGGATCATCAATAGATCAGCGGAAAATCTAATAGCCAGATAAAAATAATACCAGAAATTAATCCCTTTTATATGTCTTGAATTGAGTTGCATCTAGTTAAAATTTCACTATTTGAAAGAGTCCCGCAATTAAAATCTTACCAATCGTAGTAAAAGGAAAACAATCTTCAATAGCCCAGATCTAAATTAAATCCCCCCTACAAAAAGCATCATCGTCAAGAAACCAACCCCATAAACATAAATCAAGAACGAACAGGATCGAATCATAACAAAACACAATCATAGGCAAACAAATAATTCAAGATTGCACACGCTACGAATCAGAATGCATCAAGAAATCAGCTGTGGCAGCTGGGTTTTCAAGTACCTTTTCTTTATTCTGAATTCAGATCTGATACGAGTATATCAGCTTCACTCATTTTCTCATTGTGTGCCGACCGTATGGTATTGATGGGGTAACTTCAAGTTAAAAAAGAAGTGTACTGATGATAAGTAGAGCCAGAGCGAGAGAGAGAGAGAGAGAGAAAGAGAGCGTCTGTGTGTGTGCATATATACGCGAGGGTGGTATCAAGAAGAAGTGTGAATGGCTTGAACTTGTGTATGATTTTGCTTTTCCAGAATTATTATTAATTTCTATTAATCCTGGGTTTAATCTGGTTAATTTTGGTTTTGGAGGAGGTTTAGTGACCCCGAGAGTGCCGTGAAATTGAACGGTGCGCGAGTGAGTGTGTGCGCACCGACTCAAGAGAGCCCGTATGGAGAAATTAATCCTAAAGGCCCACATTTTTGTATTTAGATTATTTTTCTTTTATTTTAGCTCAGTATCACATTTATAATTTTGATAAAAAAAAATTATGAAATATATAATTGAGAAATTAATAAAAGTTAATTAAGTCTTGTTTGATTCACATTAAAATTTTCATTTTCATTCTTTTACTCATTTTCAACCACACATTATTCAGTAAAATAATATTTTCTATCACATCAATAACTTTTCCTTCTTTTTCAAGCACACATTCTCCATCAATCTACTATTCCAAAATACATTTTTTCAAAATAATGTGACTCAAATACACCCTAAATTTCACAAACTGTTGAAAATTATTTTGCTAAAAAATATTTTTTAGAAAAAATGGGGCCAAAAATTAATATTTGAAGATATTAGAGTTTGTTTTATTAGGTGGAGTGGAGATTATATTGTTGACTCCTATTAATGAAGAAATTAATATTTTATTGATCATATTGGCTAATTTTATGCAGTGTGTGATATAATTGAAATGTAGTTTAGGTGATAATTATAATTTTCAATTAAAATGACTTATCACTTGAAAGCAGTAAAGATGAGAAATGTTTTGATATGACGATCCTACACGTACACACGGTAAGACGGATCAATTAAGTCATGATATCTCGAATTCAAAATCATTCAAATCATGACATTTCAACGTTCGAAATCCATTTTCTTTTTCGGACCTCGATAAGTCATGATTTAAATAATCAACATTACCATAGGACCAACCTATTGAAGTCATTCTTCACCTAAATTGGTGCTATAGAATCATCGGTCCACATTATTATGTCATTGCAATCCACACTAATTCTTCTTTGAATCTTTAAAGGCTTTTTTAAATGTTAATAATGTGTGATGTTAATATGCAAATTGCATTTTTAACTCATAATATGTAAAATTTCATCAATGCGTTATTCTGCTTCTTTATTTCATTATAAATTTATTGAATACTCTATTAGAGATCTCACTATCTTTAGGTATATTAACGTTAAGCACCGATTAAGCGTCTACTTGGTACTGATTAAAATTTATATTTTAATTTAAGTTAAAGTCAATAATTTATTTCAATTACATATTTTATGGGTTTCACAACTTTTCAAATACGTATTTTATTTATTTATTTATTTTTTTTATCAAAATCTTCTAAAAATCAGATTTTAATCCCACCAAATAATAGAAAATAAATCAAATAAAATTATTCTTTCATGACCTATGGAGACAAATTTAGCCCCCGTTTGACACCTTTTTTTTCTCATTCTCATTCTCATTCTTTATTTAGTCTCGTTTTGCCCTCGTTATGTGGCAATTACAATTTTTGGAATAATATTTTTTTTTAAGAAGAATGTGTGGTTGAAAAATAAAAAATAAATAAATTTAATTTACGTGTAATATTATTTTATTGATGATTGTGTAGTTGAAAATAAAAGAGAAAATAATAAATTTTGAAGTTAATGGGAGCCAAATGAGAGCTTAAAAGGCTGGACAGTGCAAATTCCGCGTCGGTGTTGATAAACCAGAACTCTCCACCACGCGCAATATGCTCGTAATCTACACGCGCATCCTAAAAGAAAAAAATAATAATATATTAATGATCGAAGAAAAAGTGTAGGTCCCATTCCTTGCCCCAACCGACACTGTTTTACTGCTAATCGTCCAAACGCACATGCGCGATCAAAGGCTTTTGGCAGCAAAATGTGCTGGTCAAATTCCACTCATAAGCAGTNAAAGTGTAGGTCCCATTCCTTGCCCCAACCGACACTGTTTTACTGCTAATCGTCCAAAAGCACATGCGAGATCAAAGGCTTTTGGAAGCAAAATGTGCTGGTCAAATTCCACTCATAAGCAGTAGTCAAACCAAAATAAGCAAATGTTTGAGCCGTGTTTGATGGTCATTTAAAGAAAAATTGAAAGAAAATAATATTTTAAATAGTGATTTTTTAAAGAATACATAATTAAAAAATTATATTTACGTGCAAAATATTTTATTGCGTGAATTTTAGGGAGACGTGTCTAGTCGAGCCCGTTAGACTGCCCACATATAAGAATATTAGCCCAAACCTACACCCCAAGTTTTAGTCCAATTAAGAGTCTGTTTGTGCCAAATTATTTTTTCATTAATAGAAATAATCTGATCGTTTTTTTCAAACTTGCATTTCCCACAAGGCACAACAAAGTCAACAATTGTAGGCTGCTTACTGTTCCAACGGATCTATTTATTCTATTAATGTATAACAAACAGACCCTAAAATAGAAAATTTCTTTCTTCAAATACGATTTTTTATTTTTTTTTAATTACCATCTTTGAAAATATTATCACAATCTGAAGATGTTAACTCGTATTCACCAAAGCACGCAATACCAAATGGGTACATTGCGGTGAAATAAATTGTCGTCCATTTTTTAACACCTATAAGAAAATTCCACCCTACCTAGCTTATAAACCGCGGGATCCAAAGTTAATCCACACAGTTTGTGAATCCGTAAGTTACTAAATATCAACTTTTATTATCAAACATGCTCCTAAAAGCATTAATAATTTCGGTCGGTGGTGAAGTCATTAATAGCATCAACTACGTATAAAATCTAGTTTGCTCTAATAGTATCAACAACTTTCTAGGTTATGTTGAGATTAACTGTGTCAATTACGTACAAAATCCTTTAAAACATTCGTCCAATTTTAACCTAGACGAATTCGTGAATTATCTAGGATGATTTGTGCGAAATACTAAATAGGGCGATCTTCATAAATTTCATAATATATGTTAAATTCGTTAGAACATTTTTTTTAATGGACAACAAAATTCATTAGAGACGTGAGCCAATAAGTATTGAAAGGTTGGATTCGGAAGGGTATGAAATAAATATAGAGAGAGCAAGATTAGAGCTCGAATGTATAAAGTTGAATTACCTTTAAATGACACAATGTGTGAATTTCTATAATACTCTAGGAGAAATGGTGACCGCTGGATGAAGTGACATATGACCTCATCCTGACGGCTGAGATCTTTTTTTAAGTGTCGCTCTATCAATTCTAGACTAACGACATTTAATGATTTTGAGAAGTAGCCACTCTAGTGCTTGGTCTGACTTTCAATATGTAGACTAACAATTTGACCTTAAAGTAACGTTGTAGTGAGTTGTCACATCAATCAATCATATGTGGATCTTGTACAAAAGATCTCGAGTAGACGTGAATCGAAAGAGGCATTTTGTAAATGTGGAGGCTAAGAGCCTCACAAGTCTTCTCCGCGGCATACATAACACTTCGGCTCTGACATGGAGTGTCGGCCTCGACATGACACCTTGGCTGAAATAATGTGTCACTTCGGCTACCTTGTATGGCCTCACCTTGATTAGGTAAAAGGTAGCGTAGAGTGCGGGGTTTGTTGGTTTATTTAATTGATTGCCACATTGACAATGATCTGGAGCCTCTTCATGAGAGGTGTAACATAACTCTTTGCAACTAGCGGTGGATCAAACTTCATAAGTCAATTTATAAGGAGAATAAATTTAAATTTCTCAACTTATCTAGCTTATAAGATATGGGACAAGTTGTGTGGATTTTGATTTACACATATGAGTCCCCAACTTATAAAATGGCAATTTTTGTTGTCAAACATGCTCCTAAAAGCATTAATAGCTTTGCGGGTTGTGAAGTCACTAACGATGTCAATTGTCAACTACATACAAATTTTAGGTTATGCTGAGATTAATCATGTCAATTACGCACAAAATTCTTTAAAACTTCTTCCATTTTTAACCTAAATGAATTTTGTGCAAAATAGGTCAATCTTCTTAAATTTCATAATCTATATCTATAATATATTAAAGGGTAATTATATTACCACAACAAAATTTACTAAGTGTACCCAATTTTTTTATTTACTTAAATATCCTTAAGTTAAATTTCATAATTGGGGTTTTAATATACTAATTAATGAAATAAATTATTGAGGTGCAGCTCCATATATACTTGTTATCCAATACAGATATGCCCACTGTTAAGAAATATAGCATTATTTGTTTTATTGTTTATTAAGGGTAGAATAGTCTTTTTAGTTTCCTTTGTTTTAGCCTATATATATTGAGGTTAACTCATCTTTTTGTATTCACATTCATTATGCATAATTAATAAAACCCTAGCCTCC
>CAIGRR010215645.1:0-10637 GCA_903798365.1 Fraxinus sp. 1973-6204 | reverse complement strand
TCCACAACTCCAATTCTCAAATCAAAAACCCTTAAACCAATTTCAAAGGATATCCCAAACCCATCAAAGTTAAACTAAAATGATAAAAGTGCAAAAAAAAAAATGAAATAACCTAAAACTCGCGCCTAAACCGTCCAAAAATAAAAAATTTCTTGCAAATTGTGCAATAAGTGATAACATTTTATGAGAATCAATAAAACATGAAGTGCAAATACCAAGAAATTGAAATAAGAATGACCAAAAAAAAAACCCTCCCCCTCCCCAAAATAATCGCAAGACTCGAAAAAATTATGGTTTTTTAGAGATTTTAGTTGAAATCATTGATTCGATGAAATTGCACCACAATTGAATGATTTGGGATGATCAAAACTGGATAAAAGCACAAGTTTGATGTGGGTTGGTGAAATTTGAGAGAAATCGAAGAAAAATGGGAAAATGACGAAAAGCCCTGAAAAAATAACGTTAAAATTCGAATTTTCGGGCTGTTTGTCGAGCGAGACAACTTCCACTTTTATCGTTCGAGTTATGCTCAGCTTTAAGCTTGCGAAAAACCAATTGACCAAAAAGCACTTAATTTTTGAAAAGTTTGAAAAATAACCCCTCTTTTTTTAAACATGTACCCAACATGCAGAAAAATTCAAAGGTGTAAATGATCATAAGTACTGCACCATCACTAAGAGATTTTCCCACGTACTTAAATTAAGTCCAAATGGAGTAAAGTGTATACGTGGATCATGTGTGTTAAGTGCCATGACTTTCTCATGAACATGAATCCACACCTTAAGTTTGTGAAAAATGACATGTGAATATTATTGTTAAAATAAGTATTTTCCTCTACTAATGAAAGTCAAACCAATGCAATGTTCATTAGGACCTAAAAATAATGCTCCTTTTATTTATATTAATTTTTCTCTTCCTAAATTTTATCATCAATCTTTTAAACAATTTTTCTTTTTCTTTTTCAACATATTTCTCAATTGTACATTTTATGTGCAGACCTTTTTTATTAAACGATTAAGATGATCCATGTAATGAGATTTGGGCTAATTAACCCAAGTCAGTTGACCATAAGCACCAGATTATAAGAAACCCCTTGAGCTTAATTGCTCAAGTCAACAAGGCTTTGAAAAAGAGTATAAGCTGATACACAATTTATTTCATTTTTCCAAAGGATTTTATTAGAGCATAGTTCAACTAATATAAGGTCAATTCATGTTCAAGGTTACCTTACTAATAGATGACTGTCATCCCAAATCTTACATATGCGATTTAGACTCACTCACAAGATTATAGTTTGTACTATATGGATTTTACATGAAGACACATATTCTCAATACTCCACCTAGAACCTAGCCAGGTAATGGAAATTGCTTTACAAAACAGATGAATGCATCTTGGTCACACACGCAATATTGAAGTACATCAAGTCATGTTCAGTACCAAAAAAGTTTTGTTGTTGGTTTTTCTTAAATAAATGCAAAACAGCAATAAAAACAAAACAAAAAACAAATGAGATGCATGCACAAATGAATGAGCTGTATGAATATACATGCATGCACCTAAGTACCTAATCAGCGAGTTACAGTGATGCTCATGCCCTTAAGAGCTCGATCAAGCTTATGACCTCTTAGGTCACTATTTTTAACCCAAATTTTTCAGATATAGAGGTAATTTTAGTCAACTGAGTAATCATCTCAGTTATGTGGTTAACTTGATTTGCGATAAAGTTAACATTGATAGTGATATCCTGAATTTTACCTCTAGGTATGAGTTTACGACACCTAAGTCTTGTGTGTCCTAGCGCACCACAATGGTGCAGGTGGGAATGAACCTACGCGACAATTGACGTTGAATCATATGATGATTGATCATACATTATCTAGTACGTCTCGATCCTAGGACATTCATAGCTTTAGGTGCAGAATTAGCAACATTCTTAATTCTGGTATTAGTTGTAGGAACAAACGTGGTCTTGGATGTACCATCAGTGTCATCACCATTTTAGACATATCCTACACCTTACCTATTACTAGCAGGCTTGTCCATTCCCAACAGTTGATCGAGTTTTTAATTTCCACTCATGAAAGACTGGAGTTAAATATAGGATTTTTCCAATTCACTTGTTAAGTTTTTAACTTTATCTTCCAATTTTTCATTAACAAGTTTCATCTCGCTCAATTTTTTGATAGAGTCCTGGAGGTCAGCTGAGAGTCTCTCTTTCAAGCCCATCAAGTTTTTTTAGGACGGCCATGTTGACCTTTTTGATTTTAATACTCTCCTCGAACAACCGTCGATACGACTTACGTCTATATTCATCATCCTCAGAGTCTTCCTCACTCTCAGACTCTTTACTACAACTAACTCTCTCAGTCTTCTCACTCTCCTTATCAGATTCAGTCTTAACTACTATTGCCTTACCCCTTTCTTTTCCTGAATTATTTTTAAGATTATGACATTCATTCGTATAATGACCAAGCCCCTTGCACTCATGGCATATAACAAACTGAGTTTTCTTACTGGGAGTCCTAGAAAAATCTTTATTACATTTCTTATACGGGAATTTACTAGGATCAGCATTTTCCTCTCTTGAGGTTTTATCCTATTCCTCATGGCCTTTTGGAATCATCTAACAAAATAGTCATAATTATGATTGGAAAGAAGNTGGCATATAACAAACTGAGTTTTCTTACTGGGAGTCCTAGAAAAATCTTTATTACATTTCTTATACGGGAATTTACTAGGATCAGCATTTTCCTCTCTTGAGGTTTTATCCTATTCCTCATGGCCTTTTGGAATCATCTAACAAAATAGTCATAATTATGATTGGAAAGAAGAAGAATGTCATCCTCTTCTTGGCTGTGATATTTTTCAAATAAGCCATTATCTTGATCCTGTAGCATTATATCTAAGACGAAGCAATCCCTCTAAATGCATTTACATAAAACACATTGAACACACTTTATGGTCTTAAAATGAACACGCTATTTGACATTGAATTTTATTTTTGTTTCATACTATTCACCTCTTTAATACTTTTCTTTTAAATATCAGTTTCCTTTTTTTTTTCTTTTGTACTCTAGGATTCTTTGGCGAAGTTTTCTGTGGCACTTGGAATGGATTAGAAGTCGGGATCAAAGTGTTTCTGGAACAAGAACTGACTGTTGAGAATGTTGAAGATTTTTTCATTGAAATATCTATCTTGAGGTAATTTATAATTGGTGTGCTGATGTTATTAACTTTTTGAATAAATCTATTTTTATTGACAAAAATCTCTCCATTCTTCAACAAAAGGAGAAAGGGGAAACTTGAAATTATTTGATACCTAGCATTTCTTTTTCCTTTTGCAGCCGTATCTGCCACCCTAATGGTAATGTCTTTCTTCAAACATTCCTGAAAATAGTAATATATGTTATCAAGATCCCTTTTACTTTTGGAATTTCGCTTCCTTTTTTATCTCCCGAAAAGTTGGTAGATGTTAAGAGAGTGCGTGATAATTTTCTATGCAGTTATTTTATTCCTTGGTGCTTGTACAAAGCCTCCTCGCTTGTCGCTGGTAACTGAATATATGGAGATGGGATCACTGTATTATCTGCTCCATGCAAGCGGATTGAAAAATGCTTTGTGATATATGCAGGTTCACTTTCTTATTTGTTCTCCATTGCACATTGAGTTGTGAATACATGCTCTTTTGCTTGGTTTTAGGGATTCAGAGCATTTAATTTTGTCTTTTACTTGTAGGAAAAGAAAAACAAAAAATGATGATAAGGTGAATGCATGATCATTAAATTCCCAAATTTAATGCACCCAATATGTTACTTGTTGAGTATAGGGTTCAGTTTGAATTTGATTAATCTATTATCCAAGACTGGTTGATAAAATCTGTTAATCTCGTGATCTGGATAAGATGCTATGGCAATCACATCGAATAAGATGGGGAAGGTGCTGTGTGCAACCGAAAAGATTCACTTCAAATCACACAGTAATTAATTTGTTAGATTTTACATTTGCACAATTTATACTTCTTATCGAATGAAAATGAATATTTATTTGTTAATTCCATTAACAAAGTGCTGGGCTCTAAATTTTTCTTGCTTGGTGTTTCACTGTATCTCACTAATTATGCATCTCGAGGTAAACCTCTTAATTAACTTGTTTGTGCCTTAAAAGAAAACTTATGGCCCTTGAAGAGAGAAACAAAGTCAAAAGATCATATTTTGATTAATCTCAGTTGACAGTGGGGTTTATCATCAGTCTGGTATATGTTTTTCAGCTTCATTCCCTTTCTGTTTTAATCTCCACTCGTCTCTGTTTATTAAGGGGACTGATGTGCTTACATCGAATGAAAATAGTACATCATGATTTGAAAAGTGCGAACTGCCTCTTGAATAAGTATTGGACAGTGAAGATATGTGATTTTGGGCTATCATGAGCACTGACTACCATGCCAATGGAGGATTTTTCTTCGGCTGGAACTCGGGAATGGATGGCACCAGAACTTCTTCGCAATGAACCCTTCACTGAGAAATGTGATATTTTCAGCCTTGGTGTCATCATATGGGAGCTATGCACACTCAAAATGCCATGGGAAGGTGTACCATCTGTTCAAGTATTACGAAACCTCTCTACTGTTATTCAGAATAATTACGAGGATACACAAAAACGAGCTTAAAATAGATTTATTGACGTTGATGCTGCATGCGAGCAGGTTGTGTATGCTGTTGCTGATAATGGACAGAGGCTTGAAATTCCTGAAGGTCCTCTGAGCAAGTTAATTGCAGGTCCATTTTTATAACTACGTAATTCGTCTTGAGAGTTGTGCCACTTTAGAACTAGTTTTGATTTGTTCTTATTCCAGATTGCTGGGCAGAACCAGATGAACGTCCTACCTGCCAGGAAGTTCTCGCTCGCCTCCATGAGTGGAAAGGCACACTCTGCTAGTTTGGTTCTTATACTGTGTAGTCCACGATCTCACTATCCACTAAACAAAAGTGAGAACAATTTTTAGCAAAAAATTCCAGCCAGTAACCAATGCAGTAGATTTTGATACTGTCTCGTGTCCATATTTTTATTTAATACTTTGAAAATTTATCATGTGGTATAATTTCACTCTTTAACCTCTTATAGGTGTTATTGCGAACTGAATATCATCGAAAATAAGCATCTAGCTAAAGATTAGACGACAAAGAAAGCTCTTTATATGGGATTTAAAATCGTCTGACTTGTAATGAGATCGTACTTCAAACTCATAAAATTGTTAGTAGGTTGAGTTGTTGAAAGGACTTCCACTAAGAGAATCTGCAGGAGCAGGCAACAATATCAGATGAAATTTGCAGGTGCAAATTCAAAAGTCCGCAGGGTATGTGATGATAAAGAGTGTCAGTAAAAATTCTCTTTTTGTTTACTTCCTTTGTGTGATGATTGTCAATACTTGAAAAATCAGCTGCATATTCAAACATCCCCATCTCTCATCCCTTTAATAATTGAAGCTATCAACAGACAGCCCATGATCCCATCTCATCTATCATTTTCTTCTTAAAATATTAGTCCAAGGAAATCATCTGCTTTTAAACTTAATTAGTCACAATCTAACAAGTTAATCTTAGATTTTTATATGATTAGGTTTACCCAGAGGACCCCTCTCCCCCTTCATCCTTCACATGGTGCCCACTAACTCTGTTTCTCAGCCGTGAAATGCCTGGGCCCCTCTATTCGTATATCAAAGATTATGAAAAACACGAGTCAAATCAATGAATCATTATTATAGAGTAATATACATCAAATCAGTACATATATATCTATGTATCTGTGTCAAATGGAACCATTTCTATGTGTCATCATCTTGTTTTTGAATTTCTTTATCTTAAAGTGGGCATAGGTTGAAGAGAACAAAGATAGCGCATTTATCAGTCGAGAAAGTCCCAAATTCCAATTTCCATCTAATTGTGAAAAAATTCAACCAATCTTTCTTGATTATTGGAAATGAGTATTCACAATGCACATGATCTTACTTGGGGTTATTGAAAGATCATCAAACTCCTCTCAAAAGAAGATTATCTTGAAACCCAAACATGAAAAACAATGGTCAAGAAATTAAAAAAAAAAAAATCTCATTTCACTCCTCTTTCCTCTCCTTCCATAAATAATGCTACACGAACATAGGAGATGACATAGGGGATGACCGAACACGCACATGTGAGGGTTGGCATTTTTTTTAATTCAGGCGGGACCCATGCGCAAATGTGAGGGTCAGTTACCCCCATGTCAAATTTTTCGGGCACTTCAACAAAATTCTACGTACAATACCAAGTACCCCACAATCCCCTACGCAAACAAGGGCACTACGCTAATAGCCTTCTCACCTACTCCAACTAAGCATATTCAATCAAAGATTGACTAGTGTCAGAATTTGATTGAACCACTTGGATGATTTGGCACTACCAGTCATGGACAAACACGTGTCTCCACAATCCTCCAACCCAAATTATTGAACTTAGGAGGGATGGTAGAGGGAGGGTTGAATCATAGATCCAAAAGGCCAAAGTACAGAATGAGGTGCAATTATTAATTCATGCCATATATGGATTTCATCCCAAGAGAGTGCCCCATAGAAAAATGAGGACAAATAGGAGGCCCAAAAGCATATAATAAAACCATCATCTATCAGAAAAGAAAGAAATAAAGACAGATAAATTATTTAAAAAAAGAAAAAAAGAAAAAAGAAAGAAACTTCTCCTTTATCTTTCTGCCTTATATTTTCACTTCTTTCCACTCCTTCTCCCTTCCCCCCTCTCTCTCCCTCCTCTTCTTCTCTCTGTCTATGTCTCTCTTTAAGAGAGGAGTTCAGAATTAGTGACCATGAAAAACGCCATTAGATGCTGCATATCTTGCATTCTTCCATGTGGTGCCCTAGATGTAATTCGAATAGTACATACTAATGGCCATGTTGAAGAAATCAGTGGCACCATAAAGGCAGAAGAAATCATGAAATTACATCCAAAACATGTTTTAAAGAAGCCATCATCGCCGTCTGATGAAGGGATGTGTCCAAAGATTGTTGTGGTTCCTCCTGATGCAATACTAAAACGTGGGAAGATTTATTTTCTCATGCCTCTGCCTTCTCGATCCCATAAGACTCCATTGAGATCATCGGCAAGGAGAAAAAAGAAAGAATCCGAAAACGAAGATATTGAGAAAAACAATGATCTTTCTATGAAAAACCTTCTGGTTTCTGATCAGTATTTAAGTGAGATTTTATCAGAAAAGCTTTCAACACAGAAAGATCGACGGAGAGGGCGTGTTGGCGTGTGGAGACCTCACTTAGAGAGAATTTCAGAGACACCAAACGAAGCTTAATGCTGAGTAATCTTTTTCCTTGTTATTTTTTCCTTAAGATTATCAATTAGGGTTTCTAGAACTCAGTACTGAGCCTTCTCTTTTTCATTTTTCTTGTTTAATTTTTCTCTTATGTTTGTATATAATTATTCATAGAGTTATAACCAAAATTGCAATATAGTTAAAGCATCCACAGTTCGAAAGGAGCCGCGAAAAAGAATTATGAGAAATGGTGACGAAAGAAATCATTAACAGATAAGAGTTGAATCTTGAATGTGGATCAGAAAGAGTTTTTGGAGAGAGAGTGAGTATTTTTGGTTGTGTTCAATTGGGATCAAAAGAACTGTGGGAGATAAGAAATTGGTATTGCAAAAGATCTAACTTCTACTGTTCATGAACAGTATAGCTGTGTGTTTGTGTATAATTCTTGGACTTGAATTAGTTTAAAGAGATTGTGATATTTATCATGTCAGCACTCACAAATGCTACAATAAAAATGATCCTCACGATTATTCTTGGAGGAAAAAAAATAAAATAAAATCACTTTCCATGTTTCCTGGTGGTAGCTCCCTCAACTGTCGGCACACTGGTAAACCTTAACAACACCTAGAGTCGAGATAAGAAATATTAAACTTTACCTTAATTTAACAACATCTAGAGTCGAGATAAGAAATATTAAACTTTCAAACGGCGTGATTTAATAACGATAACCCTCGATTAGATATAATGACTTGTATTTTAATATGATCAAAGTTATCTGGATGTTGATGAAATAATTGTCCAAAGTGCTTTGAAGCATAAAATAATGCACTTGTAGAAAGTGGGTAGTGTCTTTTAACAAAATTGTTCTTTGAAAAAAAAGATGATTTATATGATGCCATTAGCATCCTAGAAAGGTGATTACAGCAAGGTTAGAGCTTTATGGGGGGGTCACGGGTGATAAGCCCATATTCGGGACCAGTTAAAAGGGCCACGGAATTGGTGGCATCTAATCGATTGGATCAATCAAAATGTCACAGCACTTAGCTTTTTAGTTCACTTATTCACCTTGGCCCTAGCACCACACACACACACACACAATTGATCATGTACAAATTTGATTGAGTAGAAGTACTGTTATTATATTGCACTCTTCGATATTAATTTGATTTCCTCACTTCAACGTGATGTGATTGTGATCATGATGGTTTAACAATACCATCACATCTCGTTTACATAGACAATCAAGGATTATTCTATACACATCAAAAAGTTCACAGAAAAATGTATTCTGGAATAGTATATTGAAGGAGAACGTGTAGTAGAAAAAGAAGGAAAAATTATTGATATGATGAAAAATATTATTTTATTGAAAAATGTGTGGTTGAAAATGAGTAGAAGAATGAAAATGAAAATTTTAATGTAGTTCAAACGGGGGCTAAGATTTCAATTTTATGTAGTTAAGACTTCATATTCCAAAACCAATTTTTGTGGTCTTCCAAGGTTTCTGTAATTCGCAACTAATAGGAAATTAGTTTTAACCCCCTCTCAATTTTTATTTTTCTCGATGGTAGACACTTCTTAATTTATTGGTCTTGTCTAGCTCTATTGTCTTTTGAGGTTTTTCAAATGATTGGGGCTCATAAGAGAATAATTCAATTTCGCATGAATTGTAGATCTGTTAGTGAATGCTTCTTTCTTGGATAACTTTCTCACTTTCAGCTTTAGTTCTAGAAATGCAGGGAGCAGAGTTTTGTTCGGCTACAAGTTTGCGAAGTTTCAACTTGAGGTGCCAACAAGTTGATATGGTCTCGAGCCTCAAAATTTGTCAATCCTCTCAATCCCTGTAATTCCTGTAAATGTTATGCCCTACGTCAAATCGATTTAGAGTATAAACACTTTTAATATGATTGATACATTTTTATTTATGGTAAATTAATTGAATTATTACAATAATATATTAAATTAATAGAGTCTGTATATTCGAATTTTGGTAATTTGTTAATCGCAAGGAGTAGTGATTGTGAAATACATGTTACATATGATAGAATCTTAAATTATCCGTGATCGTAAATAACAATGAGACAATGATATTGTTATTATGGATAGATCAACAAGCGTGATAATTTTTACTTATGAATTGAGTAGTCAATTACATAAACTAAAATGTAATGACATTTAAATGGACGCGTAAATATTTTGTTAAGAGAACAAAACGTTAGATACCCATTACAGAGAATATTCATGGATAACTATCTAAGTGTCATAGTTAATCTCTAACGTTCGCTAGTAAAATTGGTCATTCGATTTGAGGTCATCATAATACCTTATATAAGGACAGACATACTATGGTAATGTTAGATATTGCGTCTCAAGAATCATATGAATATTGCAAATGATCAATAAAAGATTTGTCACTCTTAGATAATAAGAGATTATGATCTACGTTTCATTCAATTAAATTGGTATCGAAATTCTCGACCGATGTGAGTTCATAAGTTGAAAAGAGTTTCAATGATTATTGACTTAAGAATGGAATGAAAGATATGATCAATTAATCGAGAGTGATACATCTCCATATCTCGCTGTTGAATGGGTTATATTGATGAATGTATTATATTTCTGTGGTAAAGATTTTGTCACACCACGTTAAGGCTGTAAGCAAAAATCGCCAAACTGGAAAATCGAACCGAAATCGCATTTTAGAAACCGTCGGTTTGGTGCCACGTGGGCCCGTCAACGAAATGGTTTTGAACCAAACCAAACCGGTCAAAAACGGTTTGGTTTAGGTTTAAGAATTTTAATTGCGGTTTAAAACCAAACCGGACCGGCGAAAAAATATATAAAAATAAAAAAATAAAAATAATGAATTTTTTTGAAAATTTATCTAAATATGTACCGCCAAACCGGAAAACCGAACCGAAACCGCATTTTAGAAACCGTCGGTTTGGTGCCACGTGGACCCGTCAACGAAATGGTTTTGAACCAAACCAAACCGGTCAAAAACGGTTTGGTTTAGGTTTGAGAATTTTAATTGCGGTTTAAAACCAAACCGGACCGGCGAAAAAATATATAAAAATAAAAAAATAAAAATAATGAAATTTTTTGAAAATTTATCTAAATATGCAAAATTCAATAGTTTTGTCATTTGTGTGTATTTTTGTCAATTTATAATTTTCTATTACATATATATTATTATTACCAAATAATCTTAATTTATATCTAATAATCTCAAGACTAACATAATCTATCAAAAACCATTTTCCTCTTTAGAATTCAAATTTCTACAGTTGCTTCTGAGTCTGTATTCTCAACTGGAGGTCGGA
>CAIGRR010215549.1:0-12043 GCA_903798365.1 Fraxinus sp. 1973-6204 | reverse complement strand
ACGCCTAGCCGCATAGGCACGCTTAGTCGCGCATTAAGCGGTCAATGTTGTCCGTTGACCGCTTAATTACCGCTTAGCCTCAAAGCGAGGCGTTTTCATCCCGCTTCGCGCTTAAGCGGCGCCTAAACGTCGCCTAGGCGCGCTTTTAAGAACATAGGTCTTGACAAGTGGACTTAGAGTTACAATATCGTAATTTCCATAAAGATTCTCTCGCTTTAAATAGCAATGCACAGGTGAAGGTAAAGGTACACCATTCTTTAAGCTCTAAGCAAAATATGTGTTTACTTCTTTTTAGAACAGAGGTCTTGACAAGTGGACTTAGAGTTACAATATCGTAATTTCCATAAAGATTCTCTCGCTATAAATAGCAATGCACATGTGAAGGTAAAGGTACACCATTCTTTAAGCTCTAAGCAAAATATGTGTTTACTTGTCTCTTCCACACCCAGCTTCCTTATAAATTGTATCAACAATTGACATGACCATCGCAACACTGACAGTCATTGGCCCCCTTTTTGTGGTTTGGTGATCTTTGCACCTATCTATATTTTTTCGAGTGTGCAGGAAACATACATGTAGGTAGAGAGACATGACATGAAATCCATTGATACTACACTTTTGGGATTTTCGAGGTCAATGCCAATCTAATCAAGAAATAATCACTACAAGAATTTTATATTTTCCCTACAAAATTTATTAAGGGGATAGGTAAAAGATGACAAATGTTTTCCTATGAATCCTTTGGAAACGAATACAATATGTCGAATAAGTTTCCCTCGATAAAATCTTTCATCTGCTAAAGTTAATTATGCCCACAATACAGTTTCGCTTTTACCTACAAATTATATTGTGGGCTAAATCGTGTTTTTCCCTACAAATATATTTTTGTTTGGAAAGAATATTTATGGGAGAAGATATACACATTTTTTCCAGCAATTAAAATTTCGTGGCAACATGGTACAAATTATTTTGTGGGTTAAACCCTATTTTTCTTTACAAACATTTTCGTGAAGAAAGCATATTTGTAGGCTATTATGAAAGAATTTGTAGGAAAAAGAGTAAATTGTTTTCATATTTTTTATTTTTATTTATATTGTATTAATTATTTTAACCTTATTCAAAATAACAACTCAAAAAGATAATAAATAAATTAAAACATGTAGTGTCAATCAATGTAACATTGAATAAAAAATATTTCACTAAAACACAAATAAAAGCCATTCACTAAGTATTGTTACTAGATTTGAATTTATTATATTTTTTCATGCTCTGTATCTATTATTATTCACCTAAAAAAATAACTATTCATCTTCATGAATTAGATATACCGCTGATCCTCATCAAAGTTGTCCTATTTGTCTTTAGTAGCATCCTTCTCATTAACATTATTCTCTAAATGCCATCTGTACATCAACCCATGCATATACAATTACAAAAGATTATTCCAACACCTATAGAAGGAAAATACAATATTGGCCTTGTGTACAACTCAGAATAAACAAATAAAATAACAGACTAACTCTCAGCATTAGTTGGCACATTCCCTTTGTTCAAAACAGAGGATTGCATGATATTCTCCAATATTCCCATAGAATTAGTGCAGGCACAATGGAGGTTGACATATCTTTAAGCCCTAGAGTAAATTCAGTGAAGTCGTCAAAGACAGTAGCCATAACTGATCAGGCAACTGCACTTGCACAAGCTGGTGTATCTGTTATTTGATTAGTAGCCGGAGAACCAGATTTTGATACTCCATCAGTAATAGCTGAGGTGATTTGGAAAACAGCGTTAATCTCTCTTAATCAGCAGAACAATACGCTTTGCGCTAACCATGTTGATCTTCTTGAACTTTATGCAGGAATTATTGCAATTCAGGAAGGTATACACAAGGAACTAGTGCAATTTCAGCATTATTTTCCTTAATGCATCACAACTTCTTTGGATAGGTCATAGGTGCATTCAATAATATCAACTTGCGAAATAAGAAAATATAGGAGCTATAGGTGACGCCTTTTAGTTTATTGAGCCTATCCCTTAGAAACAGAACAAAGAAAGAGTTAAGACATGTCGGCTTATTAATCCAAAGAGTTCACATCAAATGAGCTTCAGACAAGACAACCAAAGCTAATCTCGGGTGCTTTTTTTTTTTTTAGCTCTAACAGAAAGGCGTATGATATGAAAGTATGAAACACAGATATCATTAATCTCGTAATAAAACATAAAAAATGCAAAAATCTAATTTCTAAGAAGAATGATACCTTGTTTGGTACCGATTAAAATCTAGATTTAATTTAGATCAAAGTCAACAATTCATTTCAACCACATATTTTATGGGCCCACAACTTTTGAACCACACATTTCATCAACTTTTACCAAAATCTATTAAAAATCTGATTTTAATCCCCACCAACGAGGGGAATAGCAAAGAAACCAAGTTATCTAGGAAAACAAGAACTAGAACTTTATCACTATAGTCCAAACTAGATATGAGATAATACAACAAAGACTTCATTCCCAATAAATTATTAGGATTATGCAAACAAAAATCATTTCTATTCTAACAGATTATTTTAACATGTTCACTAAATTTTTTATCCTTTGATAGTTGACATCATTTCTATTTCAACAAATCCATGGATTTTAATACTACTGCCCTATATACGATTTACAATTACTGCTTGTCTGCTAATTGGAAATGCTCACTATTTTTTTCAAGACCAAAAACCCCACAAACAAAATATAACTTTAATTAACATGATCAACATTTGAATATGATATCCACTTCCAAGCACCACTGCCGATAACTTCAACCACTCAAACCACCATACCCACTACGGCTGACTTTACGTCCAACCACCACCAAAATTAGACATCATTCCCCTCCCCAGTCCACCACCATATATGTGACTTCCATCAATAAAACAAACAAGCAGTTAACTTATATGCTTTTTGTTAGATTGAATACACGTTCTCTACCATGGAGTACTAAACACCAGAGCACAAGTAAATTTGGGTAGAGATTTAAAATTTTTATTCTTTAAATTCAAGGTTATGTCCAAGAAAATCTACAAGGAACCCATCCATGAAGGCTTCTAGCAAAATTTATCACTCACTAGAGTGGAAGAGATTGAAGGAAGTATCCATTGTGACAGAGCTATTAATTTATAGGAAGGTAACCTGCAATTGTCTAATTCATTGGACAGGGAGTAGTGGATCTCAACAAATTACAATACTTGATACTATTAACATTTTTCCAAAAATTTTACAGAATATTATTTCTTTGTCTAGGGAAGATCAACATTTCTCGATAAGTTATACACACACATACACTCATCCNTACAATACTTGATACTATTAACATTTTTCCAAAAATTTTACAGAATATTATTTCTTTGTCTAGGGAAGATCAACATTTCTCGATAAGTTATACACACACATACACTCATCCAATTATTATTTTCTTTTCCATTGCAAGAAATTGAAAAGGTAATCTCAAAATTCAAGATTATTTACTTATATTTTCTACACAGTTTACAAATCATTAGTAGGATTGATTGGTATACCTTGAAGACGGCTTGAAGAAAAACTTAAAATTTGTAGAAGATACAGCAGAAATTTTTTTGACCCCACAATCGATATTCCGTCAAAAAAAATTGGGTTGAAATTGTTTTGACCCCAAAAACGTGACGCCGACGTGTACAATAGATGCCAAGCCCACCCACGCCAACTCAAGAAAGTTTCGGTGCATTTTGACCGGAGAACCAGACGGAGAAGGGGAGTGCTTTGAATGCAGGAGATGCTCTACGGCGCGAGACAAAAGTCTTCGAGCACCGACTGTAGTAGCTAAGATGATTGTGCTAACAATCAATCACCGACAAAGTGTAAATAACCTATGATCAAACTAAAAAATATAGAACAAGCAAGAAGGTTTCTTGAGAGTATTTGTCTTGTATATTAGAATCAATGTTCCAAAAGACCATCCAGAAGCCCTTACAATTTACAAAGACCACCTATTTAGTGTTCTGGCCGATGTTGTGTCTGTTGGATCAGAATCACATGGTCTCATCTGCTTGACTAAAACCTCACATCACTAAGTCTATCGTACAATAAATACATTGACAACAACCATATATATAAGGCTAACACATCAGACATTATTTATTACAAATGTTGCATCAATCATTCCTAAAGCTTTTCTACAAATCTTGTAAGAGACAGCTTCAGCTTGGATGAACTGAGGGCTTCGAATGAAGAGTTTCAGTTCTTTTTTAATTTCTTACGCAGTGCTTGGACTTAGAAGATTCAGCCATTTAGGCGATGTTTCAGCAAATGAGCTTCAGCTTTTGTTTGACTACTTTGTTTTTGACAAATTGGGTTTCTGTTGACTTTTTTTTCCCGTGGACGGCGACATAGCACTTCGACTGTAGCCTCAGTGGCAAGGCGAACAATAGTCCCCCAAGTCTAGTCATAATTATTATGTAATGTATGGACTTGTATAAAACATTTTGTTACAATTCAAAAGGAGCTGATCGGCATGAATTACCTATCAATGTTGTCCGAAGCTATGTACCTGGTGACCTCTAGAGGAGCGTCAGCAAGACAAGTTTGTCTGTGGCTACCTTCTCAGAAGTTGCTTTCTATTTCTGAAGCTTTAAATGAAGAGGTTGAGGTAAAGTGCCTCTGCTACTTGCTGATGTTGTGACTCATTAATTATGGAGAACCATGTTTTTCTGAAATGTTGGGAACACGAGGCTTCCCCAATTATTGCGCCCAAATGATTTGTTGTTTCGTACGTTTTCAAGAAAAGACAGCTGAAATGGTTTGCCATCTCCTACACGCAATCGCCACTGCATTTAATGAGCAATGATGACTATCATATGTGTATCCTACGTAAGTCAAACGCATTAGTGCTAGTGATGCAGACGTACTAATTAGACCGTAGAAGACGAAGCGTCTGATGTACTAAGTGGCTCAAATTTAAATCTCAAATGAATGGTTAGATGGCTCGAATTGACATCTAATGATTGGGATTAAGAGCTCCTACCTATAAAAGGCAACAGTTTGAGGGCAAAAAGTCACTTTGCCATTTACGAAATCAACAATCTTATTCTCCAAATCTCTCAATTTCTTTTCTTCTCATTCCTTTGCATTTATAATTTTCGGTAACTTTTCTTGACCATCCTTTGGGCATTTTGTAAGTATTTTAACACTTCTTACTGAAAAATATAATAGCATCTTCACATTCTACTAGGGGATGTAGATCTCAACCAAATGGGTGCTGAGATGGGGGTGTCAATAACAAGCATGGCGGACCTAGTTCGTAATATTAGGGTCTGAGAGAGTGCTTTGCCTTCAAGGAAGGGTAGGAAAATAGACGGGATGGCTTTGGGGGGGTAGCCAAAATTTCATCAACTTTAATGCATCCTACTTAGAAAATTTAAGGGAAAAAATACCATATGACATTGAGTTTCTATCCCTCTCTCCTAACGAGAATGCCTGTTTTCTGAGGTAGGGGTGCACCTTCAGCGAGTTCCTTCTTAAGGCGATGCTTTACCTGCCTCTTTATCCTTTCTTTAGAGCCTTTCTGAAGTTGTACGGGATGGCTGCCACCCAGCTCGTCCCCAATACTTGGGCCTAGTTAGTGGGAACCTATTGTTTGTAGAAGGAGACCTCCCTTGGAGAGGATATGCCCCTCCATGTCTTCCAGACCATTTTCCAACCCCGGATCTTAGGAAAAGGGGATTCCAAGAGCTGGTACTCTTTATGTTCGGTGGAGTCACATTCTTCCTTTGTCTTAGGCCTTCCCTCATCCATTAAAGGATGGAAGGAGACGTGGTTCTCGGCGAGAGGAAAATGGCAGGAATGTGAGGGTGACACAGTTCCCCACGTGACAGTTTCGACCTCCTACTTAGAAGCTCGTTAGTGTTATACTTGTATTTGATATTACTTAATCATGATTCTAATCTTAACCATTTTCAAATGTCTTGCAGGGTCAGTAGAACGCTTTGAGCTCAGCCGAAGTAAGTTGGAGGTTGTTGAGGACATATACCGACGCCCCTTATCGTCACATGAATTTTACTATTTAATCACTTCCAAATGGTTCTTCGAAAAATTTTGCTTAATGGCCCGAAGAGGTAATGCCAATTTTTGACAAATTCTTTGTAGTTTTGTATAAACATTGTTGCTTACCTTATTTATTAGTTTTGCAAAAAACTTTGAGAAGATGAGGCATTCCACTCCTGACATGGCCATAATTATTACTGTCGCCTCCACTATTGGGAGGAAAGGGCTGAAACCCTCATCTATTTCAGTACAATAGGTAAGGGACCAATTGGAGAAAATTAGTTAGGAGGCTGGGTACCAAGAGGGAAAAGGACAACCTCACATGAAGGATACGAAAAAAAATATTGTGGATGAGGTCCCCAAGAAAAGGCATTGCTTCACGCCACCGGAGAGGGTGGGTCAATGGCCATCCTACCCTCTAGCTCCGAAGTCCCTGTTAGGGAAAAGCTGATGGTAGCTTCAATAGATGCGGAAAAGGAGCCAGAAGCACTGTTGTAGAGCCTTCCAGGCAGGGATCTTCGAAGAGGACCAAAACTTCAAGCGGGTCGACGAATCCTGACTCGTCTCGCCAAAAACTTTTAGTCTCCCAACAAAGTGATGAACTACCTCCAGAGGTTCTAACCATGCTTCTTCCAGATGAATAGGTGGTAGAACTTTGTGGAGACCAACGATGTGGTGGACCTCTTCACCACCATGGTCAGCCAAGCGGAGATGGCCTTTGGGGTGGCCATAGAGGCTGAAGCCCTCTTCAAAAACCTTCAAAATAAAAATAGATAATTTGTAAATAAATCCTCTCAGACTGATTAGGCAGTCGTAAGGCCAACTCTAAGGCTGAGGTAATAAAGGAGCAGCAGGCTGAGGAGTCTGTGAAGTCTGCTTCGACAATGGTAAAATTTGAAAATCTAAAAAAAGGAAGTCCACTTGTCCCAAAGTGAAGTGGCTTCCATGACGAAGCGAGTGGATACTTCAAATGCCCACTAGAAGCTGGCTACTGAGGCCTTGGAAAAGGCAAATAAGGAAATACTGCCTTGAAAAAGCAGGTGGAGAAGCTGAACAGTATGGTTACTGGCTTGATAGAGGAGGTTGAGACAGCGATGAATGAAGCTCAATCGGATGGTGAAGATGTTGTAAAGCATTATATTTCCAACTTCTACCTAACAGAAGTGTACTAAAGCTTCGCAAAGTACTGCCGAGATGGTGGAGTACATTGAAGTCAACTTACAAGCCTTCAATACCTTTGAGTTAATGTCAGAATTTCTGGAAGATGGAAACCAAGAGCTTCAAACTATGACAGAGGGTAGCCATGTGATCAAAATTGAGGACGATGCTGCTAAAGAAAATTTTGAAGCCGTGGCTTCCAATGCTATTGTACCCTTTGTAGCTATTTCTCCCCCATCTGTTTATCTTATAGGTTTTTTTTTTTTTTTTGGCATTTTCCATGTAATTGGCTTCGGCCCACAATTGTAAATATCTATTCAACGAATAAAATTTTCTTTTTGTCCATATACTTGCTTATTTTTAAATTTCTATAATTTCTGCATGCTTTGCTGCTTTGTAGTGCTCTTCATCGTATTCCGTTTGCAATTCATTATTCAAACTTGTAATTTTGCACAGGTGTTAGAAGGTCGTTTACCTTTCTAACTGACATCTGAGCTGGTTTGCACTTCGACTTTATTGCATTTAAGACTTGTTTATTTTACACAAGTGATTGTAGTTCTCGACTTTTAATTATTTCCCTTAAGTATGGTGTTAAGCGGTTTGCCCACATTGAGGCTTCCTTAACAACCTTTATTGTTGAGGACATGTGTTATCCGTTTCGCGAGTAAGGAGGTGGTCCTTTTTAGGATTCAGCTCTTCGTCGAAGTGCCCATGCTTCTTTGCGTAGTGATGATTCATCTATGCAGAAGCTTCTCCCTCTAAGGTGCTTTCTCTTTTATTTTTCGCAGACTTCACTTAATAAAATTAAGAACAAGTGTACCTTAATAGAATTAATAATTTTCCTGAGCATGAGGTTGAGCGGTTCGCCCATGCTGAGACTTTCTTAAGGGCATGTGTTGTCCACTTCGTGAGTAAGGAAACAATCCATTTTGGGATCCAACTCTTTTCGAAGTGCCCACGCTTCTCTACACAGGGACGGATCATCTATACATAGGCTTTTCCCTTGACTTTTGTCAATATGAGGTGGGTTTTCTTTTATTTTTCACAGACTTAACTTAATAAAATTGAGAACAAGTGTAACTTAATAGAATTAATAATTTTCCTGAGCATGAGGTTGAGCGTTTCGTCCATACTGAGACTTCCTTAACAACTTTTGTTGTTAAGGGCAAGTGTTGTCCACTTTGCGAGTAGGGAGGTAATCCATTTTGGGATCCAGCCACAACAAGAGGAAATATATGTGTTGGGTATGAAGGTTTTTTTTATTTAATTGGGTTTTGTTTTAATTATCTTTTAACTACAAATATACATTTGGTAAGAACTAAAATTTAAAATAATAATTCAAAAGATTTCTCATTAGTTATTAGCTTACAAACATGTTTAATACTTTTGTCGGCAAAAGATATATCTTGCCATCAAACTTTGTCAAAAAAAAGTAGAAATCTTTGTGGGCACAAATACACCCACTATTGAAAAGTCTGAAGCAAATCATAACCCTACAAAATATCATTTTTGTGGGGGAAAAGTGAACTCTGTCTACAAATCTCAACTTGTCAAAGAAAACTTTGTAGGGAAAGTATAGATTTCTTTTAGTGAATACTAAAAACTTTAAGGAATTCAAACTTACCATAAAGATTTGCAGTTAAGTTTACAATGAATAATTTAAGACCTTTATCTTAACTAAGCAAAAATGAGACCCCATATTTCTTAAACTTTGCAAAACTCCTCCCCATCAAACTCTAGGGATAATTGAAGCTGCGTTTCCGAACCTTTTACTTTTTTTTTTTTTTTTTTGTAGATTTTACTCAAACCTTTCATTTGTACCATCTACAATCCTAAACTTTTAAAATAGTTGCAGCACGAGGATACATTGATGGTTTTCGTCCGATTGAACATTCACTAAAAAAAATATTGTCACATAAGAACAAATTTTGTTTCAAAAGCAATTTAGCCATAACAAGATGTTTGTTGCAGACATTGTTGCGCTATATGAGTCACGTAATGTATTCTATGATAACTTTCAGCCTTTCATCACATAAACAAACTAGCTGCATTATTTGTTTGATGTGGATTGTATGAAAGAGCAACAAAATATTCATCGCCATAATGTCGTCGCAAAGTATGTATGTTGCAAATAACTAAAAGAGTGACAAGTCAATTTGTTGCAACGATTATTACAAAACATTTTTGTGAGATATAGGTTTGTTTTGAATGATATTTATAAGGTATAACATTTGTTACCTATTCCATTTTGCAACGTCGTAATATACATATTTTATGCCTATGTTTGATCCTCATTTTTTTGGGGCAAAATGTATTATATAATAGTGAATGTGTGGTTAAAAAGTAAGAAAACTTTTTTGAAATACGTGTGTAATTATTTTATGGGAGAATGTATGGTTGAAAATAAATTTTGAAAAAATGTATTCTTGACAAAAGGGGCTCAAACAACGGAAATAGCAAGACATGTTTGTTGAGTAATTTGTTTTACAACCGTTTGATTCATTCCAAAATATATGTTAAGATATTCAATATTTGTAGTACACTTTATTATATAACAGTTTATGTTTGTAGTTAAATTTGTTTTGCATCATGGAGAGTTTGCCGTTTCATCATTTGTGCAACGACGTCTTGTTGTCGCCTAATTTATTTTGTGATTGTTTATATATATATATATATATATATATTGCATATTCTATTTTATAACATATAAAATTGTTATGTAAATTATTATATAACAATTGATATTAGTTTATGCGAAAAGTTGTGTTTATAGCTAAGTTTATTCCACAACATAGAGAGTTTGTCGCGTTATCATTTGTTCAACAATTACATATTGTTGCCTAATTTATATATGTAGTTGAATATTCCACAACACACACTACAACAAAAACAGCCTTTCACGACAAGCAAAAGAGCTACAAAAGACCTTTCGCAACGCTTAAATTTATATTGCAGGATTTGATGTTGCCATAGAATAAAAAGATACGACAATGTTCAAAGACAATTGCAAACAGTTGTCAAAGAACGTTGTCATCATTTTTTTTGCAAAGTTCATTGCACTTTATGGTTAATGTTTTTACAACATTCATTACACGTTTTCGTTAATATTTTTGCAACATCCGTTGCGCACTGCCATTAGTGTTTTATCAACATCCATCGCGTGTTGCTGTTAATGTTTTAGTAACATTTCACTACTTGTTACCGTTACTGTTTTAGCAACATCCTTTGCATGTTGTTGTTTTTTACCCTTTTTAAAATTAATATGCATATTGTTATATTTATATATATTATTTTACATATAACATTCATTCAACATTACTTGCTAAATTTATTTATGCAATAACAATGAGTAATAAATTCATCATTACAAATCCTTCTCTTACACTCTTCAAAAAACAGAATTATTTGTATGAAAGAAGACAACTTAAAAACTACACTTTGTGTACAAAATTAAATTAACAAAAAGAAGATTTAGTTACATTAAGTGGAACGGCCCAACTACAAGCGTCAAAGCATTGTGCATTTTATTCTGTGTACCATCTTTTTCTTCCATCCGCATCTTGGACTTGAAATCATGTATCATTTTTTGGTCTGGAAGCTTTTCTTGAGAAATATCTTTATGTTCGTGCGCGACAATTGTTACCGAACCCGATGTGTGCTTACTCACTATTCCTAATTTATGCGTAAGCCGATTATCATGTCCAGATTTGGACTTCTTCCATTCATCGTTGTTCTATTTTTTTTCCTACAAGCTCATTCCAATGCTCGGGGCTTAACCACTGTGGTCCATGTCTCTTCCAATCAGCCACATCTTTAGAACCACTTTTCATCTTTGCGTCTTCTCTAGCCTCATAAAATATGTCCCTAAGTCAAACCTTCGAGGCTGCTAACCATACTGCCTTCACCTCCTTTTGCTTTTCTACATCCCAAGTGTATTTATTCTAATATAATAACAAGAATTACATGAGAAATAAATTAGTAATAAAAAACGCAAAAATGTAATTTTTTTTATAACCAGACACATGAAGGAGCAACTATTTGTTCTGCACTTAAGTTTAGCTTTATTATAAAAGGTTCATTATATTTTTGCTAGTTTAGCAACACTTGACATACTTGCATTGGACAACATATAGAAAAATCTTTCTACACATATGATTTATCTGTCTCTTTTCAGTTGCATAAGTGTGCATTTGTTGTGGATCTTATCAATAAAAGTGTGTGTCAAAATGAAAATTAAAGACAAACATCTTGTGAATAAACTACTAGGTAACCAAACTACCATTGCCAACAATTTAAAACCCCAAAACGTGAAAACCACTATTCTAGATCAATAATTTAACAGTAAGAGAAGAACATGGGCTAGAGGGAGGAAAAACTGAACACACCATGTTAGTATTGTCATCTTTGTAGGTCTCAATTTCCACCAACTCCACATTAGAATCCAACTAAACCAGTGTTGCTCAAAGTTACGATGCTTCAAAAGGGGTCAGATAGGATAATAAGTAATTGTACAATGCACTCCACTACCACTTGAACTTATAGATGAAACTCATTTAGAGGCAAAACATAAAAATAAATATGACTCCTCGTAGCATCATGATATTAAGTACATTTTGAAATCTGCCCAATTTTTCAAAACTTAAACACACAAAAATTCTAAGAAATTTCATTTGCAATCCAATATATACGTAGGGATGTCAACGAGCCGAGCCAGGAAAAAAAGCTCGAGCCGAGCTGAGCCCGGCCAAAACAAATGAGGCTCGGCCCGAGCTTTTGACCCGAGCCTTAGCAGGCCGAGTCGGCTCGGTTTTTTTTTTTTTTT
>CAIGRR010215516.1:0-12550 GCA_903798365.1 Fraxinus sp. 1973-6204 | reverse complement strand
AAAAAAAAAAATGCCGGGAGTACAGAAAAATATTGACATAATTCACACCAACCCTGACATGGCGGCACATAATTGATCATTCCCCCCGCCCCCCTCCCCTTCCCTTTCCATCTTATAATGATTCCACACTGTGTTGCCTATCAAAATTTATTATATTTATAGCGTTATGTTCTCTCCATCTTCTTATGATTCCACATCATCTTCTAATGATTCAATCAATTATGAGATATAGATGTGTGTCAAACTCAATTATAAATCATATATTTCATCCAACTATTAAGTTAATGTAAGTTGAAAACTCATTTTCGACTTATGAGTACACGTTGACCAATGATTTCGTTATTGACTTAACCAAATAAAATGTAGATCATAATATCTTACTATCTAAGAGTGACGAATTCTCTATTGATTATTCACATAAT
The DNA here is from genome assembly GCA_903798365.1 of Fraxinus sp. 1973-6204. Lineage (NCBI taxonomy): Eukaryota > Viridiplantae > Streptophyta > Magnoliopsida > Lamiales > Oleaceae > Fraxinus > Fraxinus sp. 1973-6204. The sequence continues at coordinate 12,128 of CAIGRR010215516.1, read as the reverse complement.
TCATATGAATCTTAACATACCCAAACGATACCGTATTAACAAACCTTGTCAGAGTAACATCAAGCATTACCAAAGTATGACCGTTCTCATATAAGGCACTATAATAACCTCAAGACGAATGACCAATTACACTACCAAACATTAAAGATTAACTACGACATTCATATAGTTATCCACGTGGAATATTCCCAGCGGGTTTTCCAATGTTTTGTTCTATAACAAAACATTTACGTGTTCATTTAAGTGTCACGACACTTTAGCTTATAAGATCAGCTACATACTTCACAAGTAAAAAAATGCTACACGTGATGATTTATCTGTAATAACAATATTCGTATCTCGTTATTACTTACGATTACAGATAATTTAAAATTTTATCATATGTAATTTGTATATCACAATTACAACTCTTTGTAATTAACAAATCACCAAAACTTGAATATATTGATTCTATTGTTTAATTTATTAGAATATTAATTCAATTAAATAATAGATCTGTCATAAATGAAATGCATAAATTATATATTAAAAATGTTTATGTCTAAAGTTAATTAGATCCGAACATAACACTTGCATTCACTTGGCGTTCGTAGATCCTGATTCTCGTCACAATATCACCTTGTTCATGGACATCTATAAGCAGCACTATTTCTAGATCTCGGCCTCGATGGCATATCGATAGTAGTGATGGCAACGGGGCGGGTTCGGGGCGGGCGGGGCACCCCCGTCCCCGCCCCGCCCCGCCCCATCTTTGACGGGGCGGGGCGGGGTGGATTTTTGCCCCGTTTAATGCCCCATTTAGTTTTTTTTTTTTTTAAAACCAAAAATCTCTAATTAAATACAATGTCAAAATTTTATAATCCAAAACAAACAATATTTAAAATAACTACATCAATATCTAAACCAAACAATGTCCAAAATTAAAGAAACAACGTTCAATTTTATTTTATTTTATTTTATTTTTATTTTTTTTAACTTGGCGGGGCGGGGCACATTCGCCCCGCGACCCGAGGCGGGGCGGCAATCCCCGCCCCGCCCCGCCAACCCGTTGGGGCGGGTTTTTTTCGCCCCATTCGGGGCGGGGCCCCGTCGGGGCGGGGCGGGGCGAGGCGGGTATTTTTGCCATCTCTATAGCCATCCTACAAAAAGTTCGAAGTACACAAATAAATGATGCAGTAGAAGAAGGAATAAATACACATTTACGAATGTAAAGTAATTATAGTTTTGTTGATTTCATGAATACCGAAAAATGATCAAGATTGGAGAATAACTCCCTCAATGTATTAAAATTATTTGGTTAAAAAATAAAAACATATTTGAGAATTATTTATCTTTATTTATTATGTTATTTTTATTTTTTGAAATTCATATAATTTTTAATGCACCTTAACTTCATGATTAGTATGTTATTCTTCTCTTTTGTTCCGAAAAAAATAATAAAAAATAATTATTTAAACATTTAAATTGACGTTTCAATTGATGCCGGGAATATCAAAGGAATCACTCAAAGAGAATATTGTGGTTAAACATCGTGTAAGATTTTAAATCTGGTTAAAATTATGGTTCAACTCGAGAAGTAACAGTTATGTAAAATTCTCGAGCAAGATTCAGTTCATAATTCAATCTCTCCGATTTTCTATTTTGCTCAAGCAAAAATAGAGATTTTCCACTTGTTTTGTAATTGTTACGTCTACTGGAGCAAAATTAGATTCTTGCTCTAGCAAAGCATTGTTTCTCGTTGCTCTCAAGTGTTAGAATAATTTTATTATGTGAGCTTCCATTTGATTGCGAGTTTTACGAGTTAGATGTATGGTTTGCAATAATACTATGATTAGACACAATATGTTAGTGATCACTTGGGTCGTTGTATACCTTACGGGTTTTATTATTATAATGTGGTATTTTTTAGTATGTGAGCTGGAATTATATAAACCCTAATTAGGGTTAGAGTCGGTAATGTGTTGACTTTTATGATTTCCTATATAATGGCTAGGTCCCTCTCCTCTCCATATGGTTTTGGCGTGCCCCATTGACGTCTGATTATTTTGAGGAGCAAGGAGAGGAAGATCTAGCCGGTAATCATACATAATAATGTCTTCTGTAGGTATGATTTTCAGACTCTATGTGATTCTTGTTCTTAGCATTCAACACCAAGTTGATTTACTTAGCCAATTTTTTTTTTTCTCATTTTCAAGCTCCCAAGCCTTGTTTTTAACTCCTAAATTGTCCCTTTTTCACCACTTTTCACTCTGAATATCAATTTATCTTCAAGTCGGGATTTTGTCCTAAAAAACGGACAGAACTGAAACTCGAGAATTCGACTTCAAAAGGCTCGAAATGGTAACATAAAGACCTTGTTAAGAAGTTAAGATTTATACTTATCAGTTTGTTTGAAAGGTGGGCCATGTCATGCCTAAACAAAGAATTAACTCACATTACAATTCTGATTTTGTAGAATCATTTTAAATTTCAAGTCCAATATTCTGAAAATGATTCGAGTTCCATAGCTGGTTTGGAATATAGTAAATCAAAAAGCAGCGGTTGTTTTTCCTCGTCACCTTTAGAATGTGGATTCTTCAATCTTGCAAGTATTATTGAGGAGAATTTACACCCCTTTTTGAACACGGTTGTTGTCTCGTGTCGATGAATTTTAATTTTAGAATATTTATTTTATCCAATTAAATAATTAACGCTGATTAGGAATTTTCCTTGTAAGTTCATGGATTCTTGTATGTGGCTTGTTAAAAATTAAGGTCAGGTATTTTTCAACCCGTAAAAATTAAAATTTACCTAATATTTTAAAAAACCACCCAAAGAAGGGAATTAAATGGTTCAACATAGCTATTGTAAAAATAAATAAATAATAAGAATTCAAGTACATAAAATTGATGATAAGTCGGTTATGCCTGATTCTTGAGTTTAATAGTGAACTCAAGAATTGGACTAGCTATTTGTTTACAATAACAAACGTGATGTTTTTTTTATTGGTGGGCCCGACCTTAATTTATTTATAAGAGAAAGCGGTAAAGAAAATGTCGCACAGGGACCATCGCAAGGCCCTCAACAAGTTTAGGCCGAGTCTTTGATAAACAAAAATAGATTTGAGTGCTATAGGACAAACAAACATATTACAACCATGCTAGTTGTACAGAAAAGTTTAACAAGTCACATAGCGGCCCTGCCGCAGGCACCCCACCAATAGGGAGCTACCATATGTCTACTTGTCAAAAAAGTTGTTTTTTGTACAAGTAGATTTATTCAACATATTATTGATTTACCGTGATATTAAGGATTTATTTTTGTCAAGTCTCAAAAATTATTGCATTCTATTTTTCATTAGTTTTGTTTTATTATGAGATTTTGTTTTCAAAATTAGTTCATTATGGCTACAATCTGGATAGTCAATATTCAATCATCGGTTTCGACCAATTCCAGAGTGAAGAATTAGTTATAGCATTGCGGTGGAAAAGGAAAAATCGCCATCTCCCTACTTCAAATCTTTATTGCTTACCATTGTTCATGCCATCAGCTCATAGGAATTCCGGGAATATGCATATCAACTATATGCAATTATGTCCAAAAGATGCTAATATATCCATACATACACCCGAGGCTCTTTTCGAAATATTATCTAGATTGTTATGTCTTTTACATAGATCAAGGTTTACTTGAAAGGAATTTCGCTACCTTAGAGGAAAGTATGGAAGAGAACATTCATATTCAATTAACTTTTGAATTATTGCAATAAAAAGGGAATCCAACAAAGATTGGAATTTGTCAATGGATAGGAATTGATTCCAAAATTTCTCCAGTTTTGTGTATTTATACCTGAACTACTTGTGCCTGAACCACATAAGCCTATACATAGCATTTTACACATATTTGCAAGTTATGTGGACACTACGTAAGCATGCCTTACACCGAGAGCCATCCACTTAAATAAACAAAGTAGTTTAACATGGTACTAAAGCAATCAAAACTCTTATTTCTGGCTCTGGATCGATCCTATTTTTTGCGCCAACACTGTTGCCAGACTCGTACTTGGCGGCTCACGAGCAACATATAGACTAAAGTAGCCTATCGCTCCCTCATTCTTTATGGAAGAAAAAAAAATCATAAAATGATAAAATCAAATTGGAATTTACTTGTTCCTTGATGCCACATTTAGAAAAATATACACATACCATACATTTTTCAAATAATAAGGGGGTGCATGCGTACGTGATAGTTTAAGCTAACATATGATATATTATTAAAAACTGTTTCAAAGAGTTTTTAAGTTCGATTTTACACTATCCATTTATAAAAAATGTACATGTGACAAACCTTAGATGAATGCTAGGATGAGTACTAATTTAGAGCCTGTTTGAGCCCTATATTTTTTTTTTCTTAAGGTGCATTTTAGAATAGTAGATTGACAGAGAATGTGTTGTTAAAAAATAAGATAAAATTCTAAGTTTGTTTATAATATTATTTTATTAAAAAATGTTAGATTGAAAAGAAGAGAACGAAAAATGTATTTTAAAAATAATGGGAATGAAACTTTGTGGCCATCCCATATATTCATCCAAAAGAAAGTAGAGTAGACATTTAAGAATTCAGGTTTTGAAATCCCACGTGATGAAATTCAAATAAGATGTAAAAGACGGGGCCACCCAACAAGTATATAAGCCATCCTTGCTCATTCACCAAAATTACCTACTCAGACAATCTCTCTTCTTCTACCATTGCTTGCAACATTTTGGTTTTTATTATTTCATACTTCTTGAGGTGAGAAAATATACGTCCTTGTTCTTCTAAACAAGAATTTCTTACAAATTGTTTCCCCCCCTTCTAGTGGCCGAATTTTCTGCACGGAAAAGTTTAAGTTGTTGAGACGAGACAATTTTTTTTTAATTTTAAACACTCCTTTGCACTTAGATGCCAAATTCTTGTTTATCAAAGGCATGACATGTGGACAATTTTCATAAATGAGTATTGCCAAGACTTCAACCACCATGTTTGTTGTCTCTCATAGACTTGTACCATTCTCGCGGATAACTATTTCTGAAAATTGTGACATTAAATTCTTCCTTTGAATGAGGGGAGTATTTTGTTTTTAACTGTTAATTAGGTTTCTATATAACATGCAGATAACAATAAAGAGAATGAGCAGGGAAGGAGATTGGATATGCCCTGCATGCAATCACTTCAACTTCAGGAAGCGCGACTCGTGCCAGCGATGTAGCTGTCCCAAATATGCTACGGAAGCTGATTTATCGTTGTATGGACTGCACAAATCAGAGGTTTTGCCCGGAGATTGGTACTGTGGCAGTTCGAATTGTGGTGCACACAACTATGCCAGCCGAACGAGCTGCCATCGATGTGGCGCATCCAAAGATTATTGTGGATATGGCGCTGCATTAATGATCCCATCTGCTAGTTATGCACAAGACCCCAGTGTGCTTCCTGGTTGGAAAACTGGTGACTGGATTTGCAACAGGTTAGTTCACACGATGTTGAACCTTTAAAATGCTTCATTAATTTATTCATGCTCGGTCCAAGTCTGAAGTACCATTTATACAAATAAGAATCCCTTTCGTTGGAAGGATTCGAATCCATTATTTCTTTGAAAAATGCTACAAACAAAGACTTTCATATTGATTGTTAGGAAGAATATAAAAGAAATTAGAAATACCGTTGAAATTATAAGATAATGGAAATAAATATTACAATAGACATTGTAATATTAACTACCAAAAAGAGTATATTTGCCCCCACTATGGTGCAAGAGGATGTATGACATTTGTCTCTCGGTATAGAACATTTGAAATGAGTTGACTAGCACCTCATTACTACTTTAGACAAATTAAGAATGCTTACACTTTTATCAACAAGCTAGAACAAAACCTTCTAAACTACCAAAAACAAGATTGTTTTTGTTAACTATTCAATTGAGAATTAACTAGAAACATTGAAATCAAAATTGTTGTTTCATCTCATTCATCATTTAAGTTATTTTTTCAACATCGATTTCATTTATTTAATTAGAATCTATTTGGCCATTGACAGATGTGGCATGCACAATTATGCTAGCAGGGTGGAGTGCTTCAAATGCAAGTCACCTAGGGATTTTGGTAAGCCACACATATATATATATATATATATTTTTTCGATATATGTATTTTGTTTCGCATTTTTTATTTTCATTATGTAAATTGCTCTTATAAGGGTGGGAACTCAATGCTTTTAGTTTCGTTTTCAGGAGAAGCAATGTGAAGAAGCTGAGCGTAGTGTTTAGGCGTTGAAGAATAATGTCTCTTCTTTTCATTTAGAGTGTCTAAAAGAGAATTTCACATTGTTGTATCACAATATCTCCAGAATAATTACGACTCTTTGCGAATCATTTTTCGTGTTTTTTATTAGCAGTGAGAACCTCATTGGTTCTTTGCGAACCTATGAGAAATTTATGGAAAATTACAATCCAATATTGTCAATTATAACTAAAGTTTTCTACCTGGTTGCAATCAATCTGAATTGATTGATCAGTTTCATATGATGTAAAGCGAGAATATAAAGGTCCATGGTCTAGTAATTAAGCCAATCATTGAGGACATCCTAAATATCCCACCAAAAAATTATTCCTGCTCTGTTATTTTGAATTTGCTTCTTAAATGCAAAAAAAGGGAGTAAATTTATTTCAAGCATAGTTATCATATTCGATAAGATCATTGATTCGGACAAGATAGATATTGGATCACTGGTTGAATTGTTGGACCTGAGATCGCAGCGGTGAGTATCGCTCATAAAATTATTTGTAATATTTTTAGTAAAAAACTTTTCTTTGATGCAAAATCAAAGTTTCAAAATATATTATTTTTTAAGTTGTCACTATAATGATTACTTGTGATTTTGTATAATGTAGAATTTACTATACAATTCATAAAATAATTATTCAATATAGAAAGAGTTAGTAAAAAAAATTCCAATTTTGAACTTGATTATTCAATTTATATGCAATATCAGTTGGATTATAATTTTCTCATCAATATTTAAAGTTGCAATAAGGATAATTTTGTCGAAAAAAAATTTAAGCGACGTATTGTAATCATCTATTCGCAAAGACAAACTTTATCCCACAAATTTCAAAATTTTTCGTCTTTAATTTACCTATCATCTCGGTGTTTGCCCATCAAATTTGACTACAAAATTGTTTCATCCGCAATATTTTTTCCCCACAAATAAGAACATTACCCTATGAATATAATTTGTAGGGAAAATATATAATTCTTATAGTGTATGCAAGTGATGCAATAAATTATAAAAACATACAAATGATAATAAATCTTGGTTGTCACAATGGTTGGCTTGCCATTCTTGTATTCTATGTCTTGGATCGATCTATTACTCAAGATACTAAGTCCTTGGTTGATAGAGATTTTAATATAAATTTTAATTAAGTCAAAGTCAAAAATTAATTTTAACCAAATATTTTATGGGACTCACAACTTTTCAATCACACATTTCATGAATTTTTATCAAAATCTACTAAAAATCTAAATTTAATCCCCCACCAAATAGGGGCTAAGTTTAATTTGAAATCCAGTCAACTAACCAGCAATTTTAGTACCTGGATTTCAGTCAAAATCAATTCGATCCAATTAGGTCACTTTGGTAGATTAGGGGTTCAGGCCAGATTTTATAGATATGGTGTCAAGAAAACGGATACTTATACAAAACACATAAAAAGACACACGATTCAATTGTTGAATCTTATTCATTTAATTTTTATTTTATTATCATTTTATTTATATTGGTCAAAATGTTTTATTTAACGGTTTAATTTACATTTAATAATATTTAATGACCTAGAGTGCAATTTTTATTAGAGGTTGACGAATTTGTTTTCACTACAATATAAAAGAGGCAAAAATTTGGCATGCCACACGTCGCAATTTCCACCGGTAATTCATTTTTTTTTTGCGCCATCAATATTTCCCTTGACACGCCACTCCATCTTCACTCTTTCTCCATTTTTTCACTCAACCAACCATACATTTTTACTCCTCCATTCCATTTCCACATTGACCATATCGTAAGATTCATCATTTCTTCTTCTTCTTTTTCTTTTTCTTCTTCAATCTTTTGAATTTTTTTTTCTTCCTACGTTTTTTTCTCTATATGCTGCTCTAATTTTGTTAAGAAATTTCTATTTGACCATCCTAAGACCTTGTTTTGGCAGGGTTCGAAGTTTTCGTTGTCTGACGTCTGAGATTGAGAAAGAGATTGTTCAAAATAGTGATTGAAGTAAGTTATTTTCGTATCTAATGCCAATTTTATTGCTGTGAATCTGGGTGTGGTGGATATGTTTGTTGTTTGTTTCATTGTTTCCATATCAATGCAATGAAACTTTTTGAAAGATTTTTAATCTTTTTTACTTGAAAATGTTACAGGAAATTTCAAGCAACATACGCCATCAATTGGTACTATATTTAAAATTGGTACCATCTGAGTTTCTTGATGGCGTATGTCGTTTGAGCCAAATCAGTACTATGCTTAATCTCAAACAACATACGCCATCAATCTATTGCCATGCTTAAACTTAATTTAACTACATGTTTTTGGATTTTCAGTTAATTTAATTGGTGATTGTTGAAATTGAATTTTACCGGCATGTTTGGACCTTCTATGGATCATTTAACAAGTGTAATGGTAAAACAGTGAGTAAAAGAGTTCTTTTACCTGCACTTGTGCGTGACATGAGTTTCTCAACTAACAGATGGTTGTCTTTTATTTTAATTTTTGAGAGTAGGACGTATATATTCTATCCTTTTCAAGGTAAAATTTATCGGTTGTTAGATGATGTTCATCCATCTTCTATGCATTATTGTGTTATATGGCTTCAATCAACTGTTGCTTCAGTTTTAGTTGCATCTTTAGTTTTCTAATTTGTAATGAAGTTTTTGTGATCATAGCAAATATATGGAATCATGCCATTTATAATGCCTCTGATGTGTATGATATAAAAAAAATTATCTCTGCGCACGGTGTCCGTGTCTCCGTTAAGCGCCCCACAGAGACATGAGCCATCTTCGTGTCCGTGTCTCCGTGTGGCACAGAGACATTGTATCTCCGTCTGAGCTGTTGAGCTGATATTTATCTGTTTTAATGTTTTACTCAATTCTCAAAAGTTCCTCAAAGATATCGTGATTGAAATATTAGAACTGTGTCAAAATGTAATTTTCCTTTTCGAATTAGTGAACAATTTTGTCACATTAGATTAATGTTGCATGTAATATATTGAGAGTTCTCAAATACAATTTTTCATATTCTCAAGGTTGATTCAAGATACTATATATTTTTTTTAAAGCGTAAAGCCATATTGTGAATGGATTGCAGCTGACAAGGATTCTAAATAGGTTTTTATTTGTATGTCAAGTTTGTAAATATAATTTGTATGTCGACTTTTATAGGATTATTATTTATTTTGTTACACACTTATTTTTAATATTATCCAATTAACGTGCAACGCACATTTACCCATAAGAGTAGTGGCGGTTGAACTTTTATTAAAGAATTTCTCTAATTTCACTCCAAATGGTATCCGTCCACGAATCAACGTTTCGTAATTGTATTTTATTGTTTTTGTCTCTGCATCCTACACGAACTAAAATGGCATTAAATTTTGTTTCTATGTTGAGTAGAGGTGATAGAATAATGTTAGCAAGCATCAATAGTATTACTAACACTAGTTTAAGTAGCGCAATGTGATGAACTCAAATCAAAAGTACAAATAATTGATTCATTTAATATCGCAATGTGATAAGCTCAATTTAAAGTACAATTAATTGATTCATTTAATTCTACCTCTCATTTAATGTCACACTAGCGCCATTTAAATTGATATTTTAACATCAATTTTGCTAAATCACATTACTCAAAATGATATTATAACATGAAATTCAGAGTAGAATCTTGATATTGTAACAAACTTAATGACAAAAAAAAGACACATGTCAGTACATAATTGGACAGTTTAAAAAAAACATTCAATCTCACCATGCGACAATACCCTAGTTTAAGACAACTATATCCAAGTTGTAGCGCTCGGGAATGAACACTTTTTACATGAATTTTCAATGAGGTCGGTCCAGTAATCTCAATTAGGCATCACATTACACGTATATGAATTGGAAGAGGTTCAAGTCACGGAATGGTTGAATTTTGTCAAATATAATTAAGGGCCCAACAAAATTAATTTAATGGAAAATTATCCAGTTCCCAACCTTTTGTTGTAAATAATATTATATTAGTGGATAATATTTATATCTTGGATAATTAGCACATAATGTCCTCCACCTTTTATTGTTATTGTGGAAAACGTTCATACCTTTCATTTTTTGACATTTTCACCATGATTTTCACATTTTATTGCGCAAAAGGTCATTTTCACCTATTTTCTCAATTAAAAATTATGAAATGACGAATATACCATTCTCTTCAGATAAAACAAAAAGAAAAAGAAAAAAAAAAACTAATTGCAATCACAATCCCAAATTTTTTTGCAAATAAGTCACAAATAAATTATTAAAATGGTAATTAGCACATAATATCCATACATTTCCCTATTATTGCAAAAAACGTCCATACATTTTTCTTTTTTTATTATTTTCACCCTTAATTACATATTTAGCATGTGTTTGGTGTATATTAAAATAAGAGAATGCATTTTTTTGAATTGATGTGATGAGAAATATGTGGTTGAAAAAGAAAGAAAAATTATTGATATAATGAAAAATATTATTTTATTGAAGAATATGTGGTTGAAAATGAGTAGAAGAATGAGAATGAAAAAAATAATGTGGGTCAAACAGGGGCTTAATTGCGCAAACTATCATTTCTATCCATTTTCTCAATAAAAAGTTGTGAAATGATGAACCCTACTATTTAAATTAAAAAAATATTTTTAAATTTTAATTCTTTAATAATTTATTTCGGACTCGTTTGTAGTTTTTAATTTTTTAATTTTTTAATTATTAAATAAATTTAATTAGGACTCATTTACATTTTTTTAAAAACAAATTAAATCTTTTTAATAATTTATTGTGGACTTGTTTGCTCTTTTAAAAAAAATTGGGACTATGATTACAATTAATTATTTAGTTTTTAACTTAAATAGGAGGGTATATTCGTCATTTCATAACTTTTTATTGAGAAATTGGATAGAAATGGATAGAAATGATGGTTTGCGCAATTAAATGTGTAATTTAAGGTGAAAATAACAAAAAGATAAAAGATAGGGACTTTTTTGCAATAATAGGGAAAGACAGGGACATTATGTGCTAATTGCCATTGTAATAATTTATTTGTAACTTATTTGCGCTTTTTAAAAAAAATTTGGGACTTTGATTGCAATTAGTTTTTTTCTTTTTCTTTTTGATTTATTTAAAGAGAATGATATATTCGTTATTTCATAATTTTTAATTAAGAAAATGGGTGAAAATGTCCTTTTGAGCAATGAAATGTGAAAATAAGGGTGAAAATGTCAAAAAATAAAAAGTATGGACATTTTCCACAATAACAATGAAGGTATGGACGTTTTGTGTTAATTACCCATTATATCTCTATAGTCCTAATTTTTATTATCATGATATTCCCGATTGGATCTCAATATAACACACACAAGTCTATTGATTTATCTAATTTTGTCCATTTTCTCTCTAATTTATAACATATTATTAGCACGATTCTCTCCAAATCAAAGTAATTTAGTTAGAAAGTAATATTTTTTCCTCACATGTATTGAAATTAATTAGGTGACATGTGATTTTTTTTTCAATTCACACATCCAATTCAAGTCTATTTCTGTGTCTGTATATTTAATCAACTTCAATACGTCTCATATCTGTTTGCATACATCTTATTTGTAAGTATACATGCGGAGTGACAGCAACCTACAGCAAATCATGGTATTCTAACCCACACACAGCCTAACACAGGTTTCAACAAAGGGCCGAACTTTTGGACTTGCTGTGAATTTTTTTATTTATTCTTTTTCTTTTTTACTAAAAGCGCATCAAGGCGGTAATCATTGACGGGATCTTATGGATAGTGTTTGGGTTAATTTCATAAATGGTTACTGAATTTAC
>CAIGRR010215507.1:0-17295 GCA_903798365.1 Fraxinus sp. 1973-6204 | reverse complement strand
ATTTAATTCCAATTCATTCAACCATTTTTTATATGAGCTAACGATCGAATTAACCTATTGTATTTAGTGATATCTCGAGCAACACTAATCCTATTCATACGCCCGAACTTACTATATCTTTATGTAAATTCACACACATGTGAGCACATTTATCTATTGGAATTCAACATGGATCGCATAGCCTATAATTATCTCTCAATCTCTTGTAATGTATATATTAATTATTGCATGAGCTAGAATCATACATCACCTCTCGGTCTGAATATTATTCTTAAATCAATTAATTGTTGCGCAAACAAATAATAGCTTTAAGCACACAATAGTTAATTAACAAGTATCAAAATGACATGAAAATCTTGAAATTAAACATATAAACTACGTCATCAATCCTAACAATAAAAGTATTTAGCCACTAATAACATTGAAATTAAACACACAAAAGTGGAAAGATATCACCAAAAATTGACGAAACGTGAAAATTTCTTATGTTTGTAGTTCCTTTTCCTTTTTCTTTTCTTTTTTGACGTTTTCTTCTCCTCTCTCTTCTTTTTCTCTTCTTGAAATTAAACATACAATAAAAACCTAAGTTACATCATCAATCCTAACAATAAAAATATTTAGCCAAGCAAAATGTTGAATTTAAACATGAAAAAGTGAAAAGAAAACACCAAAAATTGACGAAACGTAAAAATTTCTGGTGTCTACAGTCTTCTTCCCTTTTTCTTTTTCTTTCTTTTCCCTTTCTCTCTTTTCTCCTGCTTTTCTGTGTTGACTTTTCCCCTTCTCTTTTTCTTTTCTTCTTTCTTTTTTTCTTCTTTCCTTCTCTTATTTTTTTTTCTGACTTTTTTCTGTGCGTTCCTTTCTTCCTTTGCGCCTCCGTCCTCCCTTCCCGTCTATCCATCTGTCTCTCTAATATATATATATATATAAGATTTCCAATGCAAGTCTATTGATGCCCATTTAACTCGAACCCATTTAATGTAATATTTGTCTCCAAGGTTTTATCTTTAAATTTTGCCATTTTTCTGGTATTTTGCATTCTTTTCTTCACTTCTTCATTAAACATAAAGTTTTACCTACAACATACAATTTAACATGAAATTTATCCCCTTCATCTCAGACATGAAATTTATCATCTTCATCTTCATCTCGCATCACATTCACCCTCTTCATCCCCGACATCTCATCATCTTCAATATCAACTTTATCCATTTTATCCCCATCATCTACTCCATCACAACATCAATTACATCCCTTTCATTCACAACGTCGAGAACATCAATTTTATCCCTTTTATATCAAAGATTCGTTTCATCAATATTATGCTCATCAGTAGAAAATTGAGATAAACATTTGAAATATCTCTTTATTACTATTTAACATTGAACAAATGTATNATCATCTACTCCATCACAACATCAATTACATCCCTTTCATTCACAACGTCGAGAACATCAATTTTATCCCTTTTATATCAAAGATTCGTTTCATCAATATTATGCTCATCAGTAGAAAATTGAGATAAACATTTGAAATATCTCTTTATTACTATTTAACATTGAACAAATGTATGAATAAAAAAATAACCAAGTCAGTATTCCAACAATGAATTCTCAATTCCAAAATACTAAAAACCTAAGAATAAGCAACCATTTTCAACTCTAATATTCGAGGCACAATCAATTATCTAGTATGGCCAACAAGGTAAAGACTACTCAATCAGCACTCTACGTAGGGCATCCTATGTTGGACCGCCTACCACTCCGAGGCCGCCACCACTATGAGGCCCTTTACGTTCACACTAGACTGTCGACCACTATGAGGTCCTCTACATTTATGCTAAGCCGCCTACCACTACAAAATCGTCTACATCCACACTGGGTTGTCGACCACTACAAGGCCCTCTACATTCATGCAAGGACATCTATCACTGCGAGGCCAACATCACACTTGATTATAAAAACATCATTGAGTTGGATGTCAACCGTTCCATGAATATGGATATAACTAACCGCTTGATAGGTGGAGGTCCCCTACTAAAAATGTGGGGATAGTAGGAAATGATACGTGTGATACGTGGCATGATAACCACCCAACAGTTACATGGCTTTAGACGCCTATAAATACTCATAAGCGAGACGAGTAGGGATCTTAAATTTTTTTTGGCTATCTGAGTACGTATTCTATTTTTTCTTCCTACATTCCTAAATCACCTACTAATTCTCATTCAGGAGGTACAAGGGGGAAAAAAAGCCCCAACCTCATTTTTCAGGTGACATTCATTCATCAAAGTTGTAGAAACCTCACATCGCTAAGAGGACATAGAGGTTATTTTATAATCATCTCATTAACACTATATATGAGAAACCACTGAATACAAAAATTATGTCAAGAATACGAACCAAGAGTGAAACACGCATGGTCAGGAATATAGCGGAGACGGAGTCGGAGTCTGCCATAAAGGGTAATGATCTACTGCCACAATATGTGATGCAGAGCCAATTCAGTATTCTAAAGACTCAGTTGGCAACCATGATGACCATCCTCTTGTAAAGTCAATTTCAAAAAGCCAAAGTCCCACCATAGAACTCGCTAGAGGTTATGAGTGAGCAACCACCTCATAAGGCACCAACAGTTGTCCCACCTGGTACTCAGCCAGTAACATGAGACTTGGGGGCTACATGGGTTGCAATTCCACACTTTCCATAACTAATGGTAGACTTGGAATGAAAGATGGAGGAAATGATGACCCAGAAGATAGACGATGCATTATCCAAGAGAAAGGGCACATGCAAATGTTTTTTGAAGAAGATCCATTTGCACTCAAGATCATGGCAATTCCTCTATTGAAAGACTTCAAACAACCTATGATAGAGGCATACATCGGAGTCACGGATTTGCTTGATCACCTACGGACTTTTGTTGATTTAATGAGTCTTTATGCAGCCCCGAATGCAGTGATGTGTCTGTCTCTTCTCCCAATACTAAGGAAAGAGGCCAGAGACTAGTAGCAACTTTGGTACCCCGATCTATCAAAATATTCAATAAGCTCTCTAGGAGTTTTGTGGCTTACTTCTTAAGTAGCAATAGGAAGAGGAAGATAGCCATTGAATTGATGCAAGTTGTAGAAGAAGAAGATGAATCTTTGCAGGAATACTTGACTAGGTTTAGCCGAGCGACACTTGATATAAAGGACCTCAAAATGTCTGTAGTGATGACAACATTGATGAATGGGACGTGGAATCGGGCCTTTAAGATGTCACTCTCCAAAAATTCCCTAGAATCGATCCATGACCTGCTGAAGAAGGGAGACAAGTATGTTGATGTTGAAGAAATAGAGAAGGTCACGAAAAATCTCAGAGAATGATGTAAAAACAGAAGGTGAGAAGCGAACGTCAACGGATGAATGAAAACCTTCTGACAAAAGCATGTTGAAAAATGAGCTCATGAAAAAAGAGTATACTCATGATCGATTGATCAGGAAAAGGCGAGAGTAGGTTAAGCCTTCACCCTTTTCAACATCCCATGCACAAAACTATTAATGGAAATATGGGACATGAAGGAGGTCGAATGGCCAAAGTCAATGTTGACCCCATCCAGCAAAAGAAATTAAATAAAGTATTGCTATTTTTATAAGGATCGCAGACATGATACTGAAGATTGCATGTAGTTGAAGAAGGAGATTAAACAGCCTCTCAGACGGGGGTTTTTAACCAAGTATGTGAGAAATGACATAGGCAAGCAAAAAGTCAAGGATCGTCACCCTCCACCGAGAGCTAGAGTATAAATGTGATCATTTGTGGGATAACAATAGGCGGAAACTCAAATTCGGCTAAGAAGAGCTATGCACGCTCCGTTGGCGTCTGCTCTATCCAGAAGAAGGTAAGGTCCAATCTGAGGATCACTTTTAGCGATGAAGACTTGATTGGTGTAGCAAGCCCCATGATAATGCGCTGGTAATGGTGGATGACATAGCATATTTCAATGTTACAAGGGTGCTGGTCGATGGAAGAAGTGCAACAAATGTCCTCACTTGGGATGCCTTTTTGGGTTTGAAGATCTCTCCTGAGAAATTGAAAAATGGTGACCACTCGTCTACAAAGCTTTGGAGGGGTGGCAGTGATACCAAAGGGAACTGTGGAGCTATCGATCATGCTAGGCACTTATCTAACGACCATGGTGATCATGATACATTTCTTAGTTGTCAAAACCCCTATGGCCTACAATGCCATCTATGGTTGACCATTGCTTAACATTACTGATTCTATTTTCTCAACTTACCATTAGGTCATAAAGTTCCTAACTAGTATAGGGGTTAAGTGTGTAACCAAGGGTTCAGCCCAACAATCGCCCAGTACCATCTCGGTGTTCTACCAAGGATGAAGTCACTGAAGCAAAAGAAAAGAGACTTTGTCCAGGAAAGACAAGCCGTGGTGAAAGTAGAGGTTAAGAAATTGCTGTAGGCGATTTCATTCATGGAAGTGCAATACCCTGAGTGGTGGCAAAAATCGTGCTCGTAAAGAAATTGAACGGGAAATAGCACATGTGTGTAAACTACACTGAGTTGAATAATATGTGTCCAAAAAACTATACACAGTTCTCTTGATAGACCACCTGGTTGATGCTACGTTGGGTCAAGAAATACTTAATTTTTCTGGATGCATTTTCCGAGTATTACCAAATTTCTATGGCTAAGTTCGATCGGGAGAAGACGTCATTTGTCATTGACTTCGGGACGTATTGCTATACGGCCATGCCATTTAGTCTAAAAAATGTCTGGCTACCTATTAGAGGATGGTGAATAGAGTTTCCGTGGATTGATTGGAGTGTTATAGAGGCCTATGTCGACAACATGGTGGTCAAAAGTACCAAGGCTGATAACCACGTGGCTTGCTTGCAGAAAGTATTCGATGTCACCTGACAGAATATGTTGAAGTTCAACTAAAAAATATGTTTTTGGTACAACCGGTGGAAAGTTCCTAGGTTTTATGGTCACGCAGAGGGGCATTGAAGTAAACCTAGATAAGATTTAGACGATTTTAGAGATGAAAAGTTCTACTAGTAAGAAGAAGGTCCAAAGGATGTACCGGGTAGTAGCGCTGAATTACTTCATGAGTCGAGCAGCAGATAAATTTTACCATTTCTTCATGGATAAAGGGGCTCTACCAACGTTTTTTTGATAGGAGGGGTTCTACCAACTTTGAATGGACCTAGGAATGCGAAGAGTCACTTGAGTCTTTGAAGCAATCACTACAACAACCACCAATTTGACTAGTTTGTGCCTCGAGGATGTATTATGTCTCTACTTGGTAGTATCATCGCAGATAGTTAGTGTGGTGTTAGGGAAAGAATTCCCAAAGGTACAAAAGCTAATTTACTACGTAAGCTAAGTACTGAAGGGCGCAGAGATATAGCCTGGCTGCACAGCGCATTGGTCGTTGTGGTCATAAAATTGAGGTCATACTTCCAATCTCACATAGTACAGGTAATAATTGATTAGCCGATTAAGCACATTTTACATCGACCAAAAACTTTGAGGTGATTGCTGAAATGGGTGATCGAGTTGAGTGAGTTCGATATTGAATTCAAACCAAGAACAACTATTAAGGCACATGATCTAGAGGGATTTATCGCCGAGCTTACCACCCTGCCTGAGTTGCGGCATAACGAAAGGCGAATTAGAAATTTTTTGTAATGGGTCCTCAAACGTTGAAGGATCCAGAGCAGGGATATTAATGATAGGATCAGACTTAGAAGAGTTGGAATATTCGATACATTTCAAATTCCTAGTTATAAATAATGATGCCAAGTATGAAGTAGTAATCATAGGCCTAGACTTGGTAGTCGGACTGGAGGTGTCATCGATCGAGATTTGCAGCAACTCTTAGTTAATAGTAAGGTAGGTGACAATGGACTTTGAAGCAATGGACGAAAAGATGGCAGCGTATCTGATGAAAAAAAGATGTACAGAGAAAATTTAAAAATTTCAAGATAACCAAGGTCACTCAGAAAGATAATGAGAGAGCACATGCTTTGACCAGACTTGCATCTACCAACCCGAAGAATTTGCCTCGCATAGAAAACATGCAAGTCCTGCAGCAGCCCAGTGTTCAACATATAATTAACGTTGTGAATCTATAGTATAAAAAATGTTGGATGGACCCATTGACCGAATATCTCACAGAAGACAAGGTGTCGGAAGATGGTTTCGAGGCAAAGAGGCTGAGGGCTCGAGCAACTTTGTTCACATCATAGATGGACAACTTTATAAGCGGGGCATGCCATATTTGAAGTGTTTACAACCAATAGAGGCACAAGAGGTGATATTCAAGGTACATGCAGGAATTTGTGGCAACCATTAAGGGGAGGCCGCCCTCTCGTTTAAAGTACTATGACAAGGATATTATTGACCCAATATGAAAGAAGACGCTAAAGAACTGGTAAGAAAATGTGATGCATATCAATGCTGTGGGAACTTGATCTATGTTCTAGCCTAGCCACAGATGGGTATCTCTAGGTTAAGTCCTTTCTTTCAATGAAAAATAGATATCTTGGGACCTGGCCTATTGCCAAAGGACAAAGAAAGTTTTTACTAGTCGCCATTGACTACTTTACTAACTGGGTGGAGGTAGAACTGCTAGCCACCATCACGAAAGCTAAGGTATATGGCTTTGTGTGAAAAAATGTCATATGCAGGTTTGGGATACCTAGAATGATCATTACACATAACGACAAGTAGTTTGATAATCATAGCTTCAGAGCTTTCTGCACAAGTTATCACATTGACCATAGCTGACTTCAGTTGCTCACCCCCAATCGAATGGGCAAGTCGAAGTGACGAATCGAACCATATTGTGGGATCTAAAGACAAGGTTGGAGAAAGAAAAAGAACTTTAGGTAGACAAATTACCCAATGTGCTATAGGCATACCACACAACCCTATGGGAACCGATCGATGAAGCAGTTGTTCCTGTTGAAATACTTAGTGAGACTAGCAGAATGAAAGTCCACCAGCTTGACATCATCGCAACCAATGTAGAACTCAACTTGCTTGAGAGGATAAGAGAGAGGGTAGCCATAAAGATGGCGGCATATAAGCTGACAACCGCAGAGTATTTCAATAGAAGAGTAAGACCAAGAATATTCCAGCTAGTAGATGTTGTGCTTAGGAACGCAGCAACAAGGTACCCTCCACCTAAGCTCGGGCCAAATTGGGAAGGACCATATGAAGTGATTCCCAACCTTGGAAAATGAGCTTATGATCTGAATGACATGAAGAGGAAACCACTAGGCAGATCGTAGAATGCTTAGCATATCAAAAATACTATTAATAGGCTACTTAGTAGAAAGATAAGTCATGCTTTTTGTACATACTATAGATAGGTTGTTTTATCAATTTCTTTAATGTAATGCCTGATATAGGCACGGCCTATTGTTATTATTAATGTTATTTAATAAAAGGCCTAAATGGTAGCAGATGATGAAGGTGCAAGGGAAGGGTCAGCCTAGTTGGAACGTCCCGGTACGCCTTCTAAGCTTCCAGATTCAGGCAATTTATATGTCAATGTGCGGCCTCAAACCATTCAAACACTTCGATTGCAGTCATAGTGGAGTGTCTTCAAAACCAAAAATTGGTTAAGGCCCTAAATTACTAGACCATATGCTCTATATTTGATGCAGCCTAAGGGGCTAGGCGAAGAGCAACAAAACCAATAAATTAGTTATAAGCTCGATAGCGCTCTAGGTCCCAGTAAAGAGCCTTCAAACCCAAAATTGGTTAAGGCTTTAAATCACGAGACCCCTGCTCTACATTCGACGCAACCCAAGGGACTAGATGAAGAGAAACAAAACCAATAAACTGGTTAAAAGCTCGACATCACTCTACGGTCCTAGTTGAGAGCTTTCAAAACCCAAGATTGGTTATACTAGACCTTGTGCTCTATATTCGATGCAACCCGAGGGGCTAGGTGGAGAGCAACAAAACCAATAAATTGTTTACAAGCACGACTACGTTCTACGGCTATAGTGGAGAGTTTTCAAAACTAAAAATTGGTTAATGCCCTAAACTACTAGACCCTACTCTCCAAAATTCAACATTGACAAAGGGCAACAATACTAGAAAATTAGTTAAGGATCAACAAATTAAATATGAAAAGTAAAATTACAACTCGGGCTTGTGGTCAACGCGTGTGTGTTGACTGCATAGCAATCAACCCATGCCTGTCCGTCGCTATAAAGCCAGGTGCACTCTCGTTGGTTATCGTATCTGTTGGCTATTATGTGATCAAATAAGAAGAGTTGTGTGAGAGGCAAATTAACTTTTACACATTGGCAAGTAGAGTTTATACGACAAGATAGATAAAAAAACTAAGCAACAATGGTGTTCAATAAGAAACCGTCCATACTCAAAATGAA
The DNA here is from genome assembly GCA_903798365.1 of Fraxinus sp. 1973-6204. Lineage (NCBI taxonomy): Eukaryota > Viridiplantae > Streptophyta > Magnoliopsida > Lamiales > Oleaceae > Fraxinus > Fraxinus sp. 1973-6204. The sequence continues at coordinate 8,880 of CAIGRR010215507.1, read as the reverse complement.
GTGTGATTTTCTATCCACATCTCGGACCATGAGAAACATCTAGACAATCAAATGATAAAACGAATAACAGTAGAAAGTGAGAAAAGATCTACAACGAAAGACTATATCAACCCGAGTGCGAAATCCTTTTGCTTTCGCCTCGTGATGTGTGCCTGGATGTAGGGCTTCACTCTCTCTTCCTTTGCATTGAGCCAGAAACCTATCGAAACTCAATAGATCGACACCAGATATCCACTCCTTGGTCAATTTGATAGACCTCGTCATCATCTTTTCCCATATGAATACAAGGCCTTAGCATAATCTGATGACGATTTATACTGCTCCACAGGCACCTCCCGATCCTTAGCATACTCCATCGAGGCTTTATATTGCTCCAGTGCCTCTTTGGGAGATTGGGCTAAGACATATCGCAGGTTATCAATTTTTGTTTCTTTTGCTCACGAGCCCAGAACTCTAAAGCTTCAAGAGACTTTTTCAAAGAAGAAACTAAGAGACTTTTTCAAAGGATAAACTTTCTTCTTGTAGTGGTAAGCTTCCTTCTTCTTTTCCTCTACAAGAGCTTTTAACTCTGATGACTGACGGCGGCTCGACTTAACAAGCCCAGCCTGTAAGGCCACAACCTAACAGACGAAAAGATAAAATGATAAACAACTATTAGAGTGTTCGAGAAAATAGACATAAGCAAAAATGATGAAGTATATCAAGAAGCTTACCCTCTAGGTGTAAACCACAAACTTTGAAAGAGTAGAGACCTCACGCTCGAACTTGACGCCACTCGAGTTGTCCTCTCTAGTCTCAGGTGGTAGGATAGCTTCAATGGGCTCACTTTTCATGCCTGCACTCGGGCATGGAATCCATGGTCTCCTTTAGGTTGAATTCCATACCTATACATACAAGGTGAAATCCATCAAGCTCAAAGAACAACAAATGAAGGTACAAATATGAAGTTAAAAGCAAAGTATGCAACCTACCATCAGCAGGGATAATCTCATCATTCCCTAACATAGCAGTGACTTTAATATCTCATCCAATTCAAAGTCCATATCTACATGCACACAGTTGAGTTCATCAGGCCCGAGAAATAGCAAGTAAAAATACATACAAGTGTAAAAGTATGGGTAGGATAAGATGACCTACAAGTAGGTCATCCGATCCCCACAATAAACATTTTTTTCATAGTCAAAATTGACCCTAGGTCGGTACAAGGGGTGGTGTATTGGTCACTGGCTGGATTATAGCTCATAGAGGAGGAGTAATCTCGATTTGACTATTGAAGAGACTAATTTGAGGATGTCTTCAATTTGTGTTGAAAAGGAATTGACCCTCAAAAGGATAAAACAAAAGGCCCGAGACTTCCATCCACTGTTGGAATTCCTAAATTTAGGAAAGTGCAAGGGCACTCTAGAGGTGAAGAAAACAAAGGCATTATACTACCTAAAGAGGTCTATTGAGAGTGGGATCTTCTTGCTAAGCCAAATGTATAAGAAATACAATGCCTTCCTTCACGCATTAGGGTTTATTTGACTATGAATGAGGTGAAATTCATTAAAATTTAAGATGAAGAAGGGATGGATAGGAAATTGAAAGCCACCGTCCATAGTATTTGTATACATGACAACTTCACAGGGGTCAGACTCGAAAAGCCTTTCTTTGGACCTAGGGGCTCTATAAATATAATTGGCAACATGATCAAATTTGCTAAGTGATTTTTCAGTTTAAGTGGGGGAATCATAAAGGCTATAGTATTTTGAAATCTCAAGAACAACCACCTTGCCTGTCGAATCTCGTCCGATTTTCAAATTTTGGTTCAAAGACTTAGTTGAGCTAATATGTTTTTTTGGGAGAGTTCGGTGGGAAGACGTGAGATTTGGCTAAATGTGTCGGGATATCAGACTTATGGATGATCAATTGACCCCATGAAGGTGACTATCGACGGGGATGGTTGATGGATGAATAGCCCGTTGACCTTCCGTAAGGTTGGTAGACCTTCGACCATTGAGGCAGTCAACTAGCCGACGTTGATTTACGGTCAACCACTACCCGTCGGATTTTGATCGGCAATGCTCCGACGAGCATCATGTATTGATCGACTTGCCCGCCCCTTACTCTCTTTCATCGGATGAAAAAGTTAAGATGGTTTTATACATGATAAGAGGAAAGACAACTAAAAAGAAAAAAACTAGGATGAAAGAAGAATTTACCTTAAGAATTTGAAGGAAATGGATTTTTTACAAGTGTCCAAGTGGAGAAGTGAGGGTAAAAGGGGGGGGGGGTGGAGGTCTTCACCTCCTTTTATGTGGGAGATTTTGAAATTTTTGGGAGGAAATTTCCCTCAAAAAACAAACCCACACATGGGGTGCCATTTGTACAATATTTCCATTACCATGCACCACATATTATATTTAGTATTAGCAAATCGATTAGAAAGAGTGTCCCTCTTTTATTAAATTCAATTATGTAACAATATAATAATACATAAATAATTATTCGTCTTGAAAAAATTCTAAGCTCGAAAGTACCTTCGAAACTTCCAAAAACTTAAATCATCAAACGTTCAAGCAACATCTTAAATCAACTTCGCACATTAAATTAAAAGAAAACGTTGACATAATATTTATATTTTTAAAGCTTTTTTCCTTGAATATTGTTCCCTTTTTACCAAAAAAAAAATTAATTAACAAATATAAATAGGACTGATATCCTAAGCACTCGGGTGACATGACACACTACAATAGGTGGTGAGAGATAATGAGTGATTATAAAACTGATTACACCACTTATTGTAGTGCGTCACTTCACCTAGTGCTTAGCTCACCAATACTTAGAAGATCAATTCCGTGTGTGTGTGTGTGTGTGTGTGTGTGTGTGTGTACACAATAATGCTATATGTACATTCATTGTTCACATGAATGATGACACCCTCTTATGTGAATGAAATCTAACAAGTGAGTTGATGGAGTGTGCTTAAAATTAAAGGTCATGGTTGCTGCCACCTCATTGAATGTCAAACTTGATGTCAAAATATAACATAAAGCCCTCATCACCAAATAAGCTAACATATTATTATGGAAGTAAGAAATTGTTCTCCTACTCACAGTGGACAGAATAAGGTGTCAAACTATCAACCTGCTCATACTGGACAAGATAAGAGTGTCTCAACCTACTTATATTATACCAAATGTTGACATGTGATGAGTCGATAAATAAAAAAACCAACATAGTGGAATGGAGATGCTACCCTTTATCAGTAGCATCGATAACAGGTAGAGGGGCTAGTAATATTAGAGACACCAACAATTATCTACTATGACCAACAAGGTAAGGGCTACTCAATCAGTACTCTATGTAGAACATCCCATATTAGGCCACATATGACTACGAGGCCCTCTACGTCCACACTGGGTAGTCTACCACTAAGAGGTCTTCTACACTTATGCTAGGCCGCCTACCACTACGAGGCCCTTTATGTTCACACTGGATTGTCGACCACTATGAGGCCCTCTACATTTATGTTAGTCCGCCTACCGCTACCAGGCCCTCTACATTCATTCAAAGTAGTCTACCACTGCGAGGCCAACATAACACTTGACCGTAAAAATCATTGAATTGGATAGGAGTTGTTCCATGGATAACATGGACGTAACTAACCGTTTGATAGTTGGAGTTCCCCACTTAGAACATGGGGATAGTGAGAAGTGCTACATGGGACACATGTCATCATAATAGCCCAACAGTTGTCTGGCTTCAGATGCCTATAAATACTCCTAAGGCAAGACAAATATGGATCTTAAAACAAATTTGGCTATCTGAACACGCATTCTATTTTTTGTTCCTACGCTTCTAAATTACCTACTAATTCTCACGCCGGAGGTACAATGGGGAAATAAACCCCAAGTTCATTTTGTTGTGACATTAGTTCATCGGAGTAGCAGAAACACCTCGCGCCGCTAAGAGGACATGAAAATGAAAGTTATGAAATGTGTGCGTTTAGGAGTTGGTGTGTTTGGTGGGAAGGGTGATGGCAATGACGGGGGCGACAATGGGAAGGTGGTAGTGGAAGGGGAATGAATTTTTTTTTAATAATTTATTTAGAACTCATTTGCACTTTACCAAAAAAACTTGGGACTATAGTTGCAATTATTTCTTTATTTTTTTAGAATTTTATTTTTATTTATTTAAATATGAGGTATATTCATCATTTCATAGTTTTTTTATTAAGATAATGGATGGTAGGGGGTAAAACACACTCCAAGTTTCATACATGATTATTTTCCACCATTCCAAAAGATGGGGGGTTCGCAAAATCGGCCTCAAAGGTAGTTTTAATGCGCTCTTCAGCCATTTTTTTCTGCATGTCATCTTTTTATTATTATGCTTCACTTGTATTAACTAATATATTAACTTGAATTTTGTTGATAACTCACAAGTTCGAGTAGATTTGGATGAGATTATACTAAGGAGTAGGCATGTTAAAGGTACAGAAATCATACAGGTATGTACATACAAGTGTAAACCACAAAGCAATATGAAACTGTGTCAAAATGTGACTATACGTGCATGCAAGTGTTTATTTTGTTTAATTTGCAAATTTGTAAGCTTACCGAAAAGGTAAACTTCCAACTTTATGAGTTAGAGTTCGACATCTACATAGTATCTTTTTGTTACAAATCTAAGTGTTTTTTAAAACAAGTGAAGAAGTCAAGAGATGCCAACAGAATATGCAGATTTTGTTAAAATATCAATGAAATAGGTACATAGCACTATAAATTCTACAACAAAAAATTTAATCATCAAAAAACATAGAACATAATTTCATCTTAGGAACACACCACCTTATAAGTTTACTCATTACAAAACACAGAGCACAAATTGAAATAGCTCCATTGTGCAAGTGATTGCTAAGTAATTGAGAAAAGAGCAAGGTTGCATATACTACATTTTTCACAAACAATCATAACATAAGAAAAATGGCAGACTCATACATAATTATTAGACTCGACCCGATCATTGACCCAAATAATCCATCTGGTCATCGAGTCACTGGTTCAACCAGTAGATCGATTATTCAACTGATGGATCATTGCTGGTTCATTTGTTCAAACAAAAATATTTTTTAGGTGAAAATTTTAGATTTTTAAGCTCTTTTTTTTAAATGGTGTATAATTAAAACTTTAGAAAGAGAGAGAGAGAGTTTATTGACCTCTTAAACAAACAAAAAGTCAAAATGGCCTAGTGGCTAGGAATAGGGCGTATTATATGATTTGTTTAGGTTCGAATTGATTATGGACACATACGTTTTTGTATAAATTGTTGTGGTACAGGTCGAGCAGATTTGGGCCGACTCCTCGAGATTATTAAAAAATGGCCAGCTCAAACGATTTTGATCAGTTTTAATGGTTCTTGATCAGTTCATATGCTTTCTGATCAAAATATACGAACTGACAAGCCACACTATCAGAATTGGCGAGTTTTAGGCTGACTAGACCGGGCCAGGGCAGACCAATTTTAATAAAAGGATTCATATTTTCTTTTTACAAAACAAAAAAAAATGGATTCCATAGAAAACACAGAACACTGACACTCTAAAAGTTTAGGAAAAAGTTCTCTTACAGTCAACTACACAGTCATTTACACAGCTTTTCAAATTTGGTGATGTGGCATTGACCCGGCCCAATAACAACAAAAATAACCCGGCCCAAAACTTAATACCATTTCCCATTTTGTGGAGAGAGAAAGAGACCTAATCCCCAAGTAGAAACTCCACAAAATCTCCCTCCAACAGCGACATCTCCTTCCCGTCGTCAAGTTCCCAGTCGATTCCAGCCACGGTAGTGCCCACCGATGGTGTCGCCGTCCTCCAGCACCACTCTCCCTTATTTTTTTTGAGCTACATTTTGGATTTTGCTTGGACATTCATCGCGCAACAGATTTTCGAGTTGGTAAGTTTCTCTTATTTTTTTTGTTCAGAAAGTCAGCATATATCCAGAAATTTATATTATGCTCTTTTGTGACGACATCAGGTTCTTACATATGATGTTTAATAACACTATTTTTTACTTTTTGAGAGATCCTTGATATTTACTTTAAGAGTTTGTTTGACAATGTTTTTGATTAAGACTTGTTTGAATACTTTTCTAAAAATATTTTTTTCTGATTAAGAGCTTTCAGAAGTAACTTACACAAAGATTTCTGGATTGATAAGCATAATCGTGCACACTTAGTATACAATTAGGTTAAGATATGCATTAATAAAATGGTTTATGTTGATTATAACTACAATATGCTATATACCATCTAATGTGACTGAAATAGGGTTCATACAATGTCATATCATCAAAAACAAGGTTCCATCTAATGTGAATAAACTAGGGTTCATATTGTCATATCATTAGAAACAAATGCTCCAGGGGTACCAAGGAGCTAAGAATTTGGTTTACATTCTATTCCGAGTTTAGACAGCAGTGGGATATGGCATATATTATTTGTGCGCAGCCATGATTCTTGTGTAGGCAAATGACATATATTATTTGTGTGTGCTTGGTTTATGACTATGGATAGCTAATTCGAATATTACTCTTGCACTAGATTACTATAATGGCAGGAAATAATAGGGAAATTTGTCATAGTTGTAGACAGGCCGGACATATGCTGTCGGAATGCCCAAAAAAGNTTGCACTAGATTACTATAATGGCAGGAAATAATAGGGAAATTTGTCATAGTTGTAGACAGGCCGGACATATGCTGTCGGAATACCCAAAAAAGAGAAGATGCCCAAATTGTGGTGCGGGCTACATCAAATGGATGGAGGTCGAAAAGAACAATGCACATAAAGGCCTATTGTTTCATTGTTGTACCCGCGACTGCAAGTACTTTAAATGGTGTAAAAATGAGCCCAAAGAAACATGCCCATTTCATGATCACGATGAATCGAGTGACATTAAAAACGGAGGTGAGCCGGTTGATGATTTGTCGCATATGTTGAAATCTCTTGCCAAGCTAATGGATGAGAAAGACTTGGAAATTTCCCTCAACATAAAGATGTGCAAGGGAAAAAGAGTTTTGGATGATATTATCTAAAATTTGATGTGTTAGAACGATACTTGAAAGGTTTGTATTTGGTGACAGTTTGGACATTTCTATGTTAATTTGGATGTGAAAATGAAGTTTGTAATAGTTTGTAATTTGTGAAAATGAAGCTTGTAGTACTTTGTAATTTGTGATTGTATCGTTGGATTATTCTACAATTGTCTTTCGATATTCTAAGAGAGTTTTACCAACTTTGAGAGATATGTAGCTAAAAAGGGATTTAAGTTATTCTGACCACTAAAATGGATATCCAACATATGAGATATATGTAGCTGGATTCAATTCACATAACTCATTGGTCTACATTTAATGAGTTCACTTGATTATGGGTAGAAAAGTCCTAGACATAAAATTAATTAAATCACACATTCAAACATGCTATTGTTATTATATTGAGAATCTGAAATTAAATCACACATTCAAACATACTTTCATAAAAGCCATTATAATATGAAATAACCACAATTTATAACCGGTACGTCATCAACATGTCATTACAATCTCAAATAAACACAACTTTTAACTGCAAATCAATACAAACATTATGTTTTTTCATGCCGAAATACACATCCTCATTGATGTTCATTGATAGGATTGAAAAATGGTCTTATTGAAGAACCATCTAGTCGACAGTCCATTTCAATTCCAACTGCTTGATAAGTCATTCAAGACATTGGAGTATGAACATGAGTGGAAGGACCTGCAACAATAGTAGCCTGTGGAAAGGAATGTGTGGTACTTGACATCTAACCTGGTACAACACTTTGAGGGAGCGATATCAGTGGTTGGAATGGCTGCATGAAGAATCAGTTCAAAATATGAATTTCATAAGAACACTGTGAAATGAAAATGCTTTTAAATTTAACGAATAAATCTAGTTACTTACCAATATCAATTGAGAATATGGCAAGGGTGTGGGTATGGAATATACTACTTGTTGGGCTGTCTGAACAACATGTGTATCTTGGCCAAGATTTGTCTTTCTCGATCTCGATCTAGTAGCCTGCACGATAGTAGAATGACTTTATGTTCTCTATTTGTTCTGTTAAATGAAGAAAAAAGAAGAAGAACATAATACATTTGATTTCTTAGAATGTAACTCCAATAGGCTTTTGTTTCGAATTTTCTTGGGCGCCCCTTTCCTCTTCGAGTACTGAGGATCTTGTATACTTCCTTCACCTATTTCATGCGATGCTCTAGATTGGGATCCTAAATGCAAACTAGGCAAGGAAATGCTATTACTCTCACAAATCAACATTGTAGACATTAGCTCTTTAGATTGTGACCGAATCCAATCAACTATCACACGGCATCGATCCTCATCTTCTGTGGCAATGTCTGCCAATGTAGCAAATTCTGCACACATTTTGTCATACCTCAACTGCCCAGGAGTGCTAACCAAACCACTATAGTTCACAACAACCCTTGTGTGGGCTCTACAAATATCTTTCATCCATCTCCTCAATACATACCTATCTGAAAATGATGTGATGCCATTACGCATCAACACTAATATGGCATGTCTGCATAGATAACCCCGAAACTCAAAGGGATGACAACTGAAAATAATATTGCACTCCTATGCACAAAACACCACATAAAATTTTTTCTTCCTCACCTTTTCTTTGTAAATGACATCTTCCTCGACCAAGTACGTCCTCCCTGCACAGCCATCTGATGCAGATATAACATCGCAGTAAACCTTCCCAATAATCTCATCCTAAAATTCCCGAAACTTGGATATGGTATAAATCGCTTGAAATTGTTTTTCCATTTCATATTTCGTTACACAC
>CAIGRR010215405.1:0-10087 GCA_903798365.1 Fraxinus sp. 1973-6204 | reverse complement strand
AAAAAACTGTAAAAAAAAATAATAATAATAATTTTTTTTTTTTTTCAGCCCTTGGTGGGTCCGCCCCTGCTTAGCGGGCAATTTATTGTATTGGTTGCTTTCTCCACATTCTTCCCCTTTATTATGAAATGAATACATATAGCTTCAGTGTGTGTTGAATACTTGATGGTTCGAACGCACGAGGACTAATAAATAATGGTTTTTAAGATCATAAAGACAACGAAGGATAAACAAAACCATATGGTATTAATAAATAAATAAATTATGATGTTTTATATTGTTAGCACTAAAAAACTACTATATTTTAATCCTTCCTTAAATATATATAACAAATAAAATTTTAAGTTATTTTCACAGTTTACGCGTGGAACTTGTTTGATTCCCATTATTTTCAAAATATATTTTTCTTTTTTTTTTAACTACACATTATTCAATACAATAATATTACACGTAAATTCAAAACCTCTCCTTATTTTTTAACTAAATATTTTTCATCAATATACTATTTTAAAATGCATTTTTACAATAAAATGAGAGCCCGTTTGGTAGAGATTAAAATCAGATTAAAATTGAAAACTAGTCGTTATTGTTGTCAATTTTAATTCGATTTTAATCGCTACCAAACGGACTCTGAAGCTCAAACAGGCGTGAATGATATTTGTACAACTATAGTATGAATAGAAATCAATGAACCTTTTACCATTAAAAAAACACCCCCATTAAATAATATTAGATAAATAAATGAAAGAAAAATTCGTCATTATTTAATGAAACACTAACCTAGTACCAAACCTTAAAAAAGATAAATGCATCTGGTACTGGTGAGAATCATCATTACATTAAAGCAATCAAATATTGATTTTTTTAGTGTGGATGGGGACTAATCTCAACCATTCATTTTGGAGTGATATTTTAAAAAATAAAAATGTAACTTTAACTAAATTCTCATTCCCTTACTTTGGGATGTAAATCAAATAAAGAAATATATTTTATTTTAATTAAATAATATAATACATTAACATAGTAGCAAAGTAGGTAAAATTAATTATTGGATTAAAGTTTGCCGTTAGTTGTCCATGAAAATTATGTGCATATAAGTTCTAATAATTATTGAATTAAATTTATTTATAAGGAGTAATAAATAAATGTAAATACCAACTTTAGTTGGCAACGAATGATTGAGGCCATTATTTTGAATTGATTTTTAATAATTTTTATTTTTTTAAGAATGATCTAAATTTATAACAATAAATATTTTCTATACGCTAAAAAAATAAGCTAAATATTTTTTTTGGCGTAAAAATGATTAAATCTATTGCGGTTCTCCGTCGAAACTCGTTATCTTGTTATTTATTTATCAACAGAAAAATACCATTTCTTTATCAAATATTGAGATTCACTATGTAATTATAATTAATGATTATTAATATACTAAGATGAATTACAATTTCATTGTAACTTCAAAAATGTTGCTTATGATAATTTAAAAATGCATGAGTTAAGCAATGACTGTTCTATATATCATTCAGAGCATGTTTGGTATGACTATTAATCAGATTAAAATTGAAAATATGGCCGTTGTTGGGTCTCACTTGTCTAATAAAAGTCAACAATAACGGCTAATTTTTCAATTTTAATCCGATTTTAATCTCTACCAAACACACTCTTAGTTTATTTATTAATTTTAGTATGTGAAAATTGTGTCCATTAGTAATAAATTAACATTCTTGAAATAGTTCTATATTTAAAAACACTAAAGCAAAATCAGCTTCACTGAAACAAGAAAGACTTGCAACTATTTAGTCGTATAAGACTAAAATGGTGGTTTATAAATTTCGTTTTCAAGAATTATATACGACGAGATTGTATTGATACAAAATTACTTGTAGTTGACATATTGAAGAGTCCTATTAACGTGTATTCAGTAAAAATGTCATCGACAATTTGACATCCTTTACAATTATAACATTAGATGCATGAATGATGAAAAAAAACTCAGTCTTATTATCAACATTATTGGTTAGACAAGAACATATCTAGGGTATCCACCAATTAAGAATTGACACGTGAGTTTGAGTGACATTAATTAAAAGATTCCGTTGACCCAAAAAATGTACCTTCAATTTAGCCAACCGATTTCAAGGTCTCTCACGTCCACGCAATTCTCGTTCTTGTACACTAGAACAAATCGTTAGTCACACGTGACCTCCTCTGGTGCGGTCTCGCTTACTCCGACGGTCAAGTCAATAGGGAAAGTAAATACACAAGTGTGAGAGAGTTTTAGATGTGAGGCTCCAATATAGAAAGAGTGTCAGTTTTGGGGAGTAATAGATAAAACAGTGATATGAAAAAATTATAGTTTGAGAGTCTAAACTTGAATTACCCTCCAAATGGCACTACGTGTGAACTTTTATAGTAAAACATTGGTGAATGAGAGTTATTGGATGAAGAGACACGTGACATATCCATGCAGCTGATGCCTCTCGTCTTAGACATCAATCAATCATAAGTATTAAATGCTAATGCCACTTTAGTATCCATTATGCCTAGCTTGCGACTTTGGTCCGATCAGAAAGGCTGGCAGTGACGACGGTGAGAGTGAATTGTCACGTCAATCACATATCAAAAGATTGCCTGCAAGATCTTGTGCTGAGCTTCTTTTGTGGCCTCTTCTCTTCTCATGGACCGACTCTTCCCTATGGGGTCAATATGATTTGATGTGATCGGCAAGTATATTGGTTCAGCCACAAAAAGGGGTTTGGTAAGATCAGCCAATGAAGTCAAATATCTAAGAAAAATAAAATGTATCTACTTCTCCCCCTAACTCATATACTACCCAACTCTCCTGAAATAAATATTTTATCCCCCTTTTTGTCACGAATAATAAAGAAAGACTAACAATATATTCATAAATAACACAAAGAGAAATGAGTAAAAAAAAATACATAGACAAATTATACAACACATGTGATGGAGAATAAAATATTTCTTTTGAGATAACTATTTTTCATGAATTTTTACATATAACTAATGTTTTGAAAATCGACCCGAGCATCGAACCGAAAAAAGTGAAAGGTCAAGGGTCAAAAGGCTCAATCGAGATTGAACCGGAATCGAATTGGATGCAATAAATAATAAATAAATAAATACACACACACACACACACACACACACACACACAAACAAACAAAAAATAAAATACTATGAAAACAATAACTTTTTAAAATTTCCATATTAGTAATTCAAAGTAAATCTATCTCGAATTAAACTACTTGTACACTCTTTGTGTACATTAAGTTTGACATCTTAAAATTTGTTTAAAGTATCATTAAAAATCATATATAAAAAATTGTCATCTCAAACTTCTTGTCAAACTTAGGTACATGTAGCAAAACTGATTTATCTTCATTAATTAGATTTATTATCCTACAACCAGTCTCAGTATTTCAACAATTAAAAATCAATATGTTAAAATAGTTTGCTTTGTTAAATTGAAACAATTTAAACCTATACAAAACGATATCTAACATTATTATGTTAATAATCGGGTGCAATTTAAGTTAAATTTGAAAATTAAATAAATGAAAAGATAGAGGTGGATATTAAAATTTAGTTAGTTGAGATTCAAAATCAAATTAGTCAATTAGACATGCATTTGGAAAATTGTTTTGATGGGCATTTATAACATTTTTCTGCTATGCCACTATTCCGCATTGGAAGTTTATTAAACCATTTGAAATAAATGCATCTATAAAAGGAGTATGACATACAATATTCCTCGGTGGATCTTTGATCCATTCATAAAGTTAATAATTTTTAAATAAAAATTGGCAAAATTTGTAAAACTGCCACTAGTTCACCAGTTATGGTTAAACCAGCCAGTTCAATAGGGTTTTAATCAGCTTTTGTTATAATTGGTTAATCGGGCATGATTGGCTCAATTTTGGGCCTAGTTCTTAGTTCTACTGGTCGAACCGATTGGGCAGGGTCGATTTTGACAATATCGCATATAATATCATGACTAGTTATTTGCTTACTTATATGTGCATAATTCATAAATAGTAAACTTTTCTCACATTGTTTATTTTAAATCTGTATGAAGTAAATTGTATAAGCTACATATGTATGAACATTGCCACTAAACTCCGGGAAGAAAGTCTCAAAATTTTAACTCAATGAGAAATCACGTGTAAATAAATGAATATATTCTTCAAAGTATGAAGTAAAACCAATTGGGACCTTTAAAATTAAAAAGCTTCTATGTATAACTTTTCTTTCTCAAATTCCATTCACAGAACCTTAATTAAAAAGTGATTGATTCATCTAGACAAAATGGGATTACATATCATAATTAAACTCTGATACCACTAGTTAGAGAATTATTTAGACCTATATATGCATAATTAATTAATAATAAGCAACAAGTCACTCAATTATTGTTTTTAGATGATTACGGTAGTTAATCCAATTAACATTAAGTTAAACAATTACATAAATGTATATATCAAATGCAATAAGGTAAAATAACACCATATATGGTCACGAGGGAAAACCCTTCTCAGGATAAAAAACCACCGGACAAACTTGTCACTAAAATCACAAAAGTTAACTTACAATTAGTTCAGGGACTGCTAACTTTAATTGACTCTGGACACTTAACTTGTAAATCACCAAAGAAATTTTTGGGTTGTATGACCTGCGATTTCTAGCAACTCCACCCTACTTTTTCCTCCGCATAGATCACAAAAAGTGAACTTGTTCTGGAGCATTGGAACTCCAAGCGCCTCTTCTTCAAACTTTAAAATTCTAAGGGCTTAAGGTGAATGTAAGGTTTTTGATATTATCCTTAGATCTTTCTGTGTTTTGATATGTGGCTGAGACATGAAAATATTGGAATATGGATTTGATCTTCAAATTATGTTCTCTTGACTAAAATTAAGGGTCAACCAATAATGAAACAATGTTTGGGATGAATTATGAATAATTGATCAAGTGGTCGAATCTAGTGATCTTTGGATGTGTTTTGAATCTTCAATAACATGATCTCTGCAATGAATAATGATTCAACACATTTTGAGACGGACCTATGGTTGCATATTTATAATAGGTAGTGTTTGGGGTGAAATATGATTGAAAAATACTGTTAGAATTGAATCAAGATTTTGCTATGTTAAATACACTGTTTGAGCCTTGCGCTTGGCACTAGCAAGCAGTGACTCCATCGTTCGATTGCCAGCATCGAGCCTAGCGAGTGACGATACTCCTATTCCGAGCGCCATCTTAGCTTACAATGAGCAGCCGCATTTTTTGTTTCTTGATTTTCTTGAATTTTTTTCGATTTCTTTTAAGACTCTACCAACCCAAATTATTTTGATTTAAATTACAACTCAATAACTCATATTTTGAATACAGAAATTGACCATTACAAATTTAGAAATTGCTAATTACAAATTTGGACCTAAGAAATTGCTCAATTTTAATAAGAAATCTTCTTAGTGAGCTACCTAGCGAATTGAGTATTTGTTTTCTTTTGCGTGTGTTAGAGTTGTTGAGTAGAAAGTTTACTCGAGATTAGCAAATGGCGTTGATAAGAATATTTTACATGCTTATTTAGTTTCTTAAATATACTTGATATTTATTACTTGAGTATATTTCTACTTTAATTAGTGTACACAATATTTTTTATAGGTAAAAACCTGACTTTGAGGTGAATTGAGGAAAAGGTAAGAGACTGGATCTAAATTGGAGCTTAAAGGATGAATTTGAAGAGCTACTAGGAAGTTAGAGACTGGATAGGAAGCTTTCAGAAAGTAATTAGATGATTTCAAAAATATAGGGATCAAATTCTACGTTTGTAGAGTTTGGTGAGCAAAAGTGAATATTTTAGAAACTTGGAGACGAAATTTGAAGCAAATAAAAAATGATGGACCAAATTGATCAAATTGAAAGTAATGGGACCAATTTGTGCATGATCGAAATTTGAAGGACTGAAACAAACAAAATCAAAAGTTGAGGGACTTACTTGCAAGAAATCATAAAGTTTGGTAGCTTGAAGTTCAAATTTGGGGAAAGAGGTTCAAGGCCTCGTAGAAAGCTAAGACACCACGCGCCTGGAAGAGTTATTTTGCGCTAATTTGTTGCCTGCAGGTCAGACGAGGCTGTGCTCAACTGGTCGAGACCTCGCTGGGTTTCAAATCTAGATGGATTTCTTTATTTTCTCTCCAACTTCAAGGTTATTTGGGATACTTCTCAGGGCATCTTGAGAGTTATATAAAGAGCGAACCTAGGTAAAATAAAGGGGGATCTTCATACTGCAAAATAAATTCGTAGAAGGAGAATTTCAAATAAAAAACATCAACTTCTTGGTAGCAAGATTACATAAAAATCTTGGGAGATTTTTGATGATTTTGAATAAGAAGAAAATTCCGCTTGAGATCGTTGAACAGTGGCCTAATAAAAAAGTCATTAGGTATACATTGACATTTAACGGTGCCAAATAGGATCTTCCGCTAATATTATTACCAAGTGACCATTAATGTAGTAAATATAAACATCAATGACTATTGGTTTAAATAACTCATTAATATTTTGTTGGTAGACATTGAAAAAGAAGTAGTTGTTTTAACCTTAGAAAATAAATTGTTGTTGAATGCAATAAGCTAAACAAATTAAAGTACATCTCACTTGAAAAAACTCTCTTGTCCTCATCATCATCGGGGGTTGAGAAATGATTTATGTTTAATTCTATATGACGAGTATTAGAAGAAAAATTTGAAGTTGTATATGTACTCGAATACATTTTCTTGTCTCAGCCGTCGGTTAATTTTAACTGATTGGTCATATGTTCGAATCCTACTTGGAGAGTGTTATGGTTTAGGCTGCCTCATATCTTTGGCCCAATTTAATCTGTTAGGCCTATGCTGGAACCCGATCTTTGGCTCAAATGTTATTACTTGGTTGTAAAAACGTACTTGCTTCTTACACGCCTTATTATTTTCTTGGCTTTTTGATATATCCCTCCACTTGGCCAGATCTCCACCGTTGATGATAACTCTTGATTTGCTTGCCTTAAAGGGCTTCTCGAAGCTTCATTCTTCTGCAACTGTTCAGTGCCTTTTGAGAGATTTTTCCTCTCTGTGTGATTAAGGTTCATCTCTTTCTTTCTTTCTGTCGTTTGTAAATCTGAGTGATAATGCAGTAAGGGCACTTGATTTATATTCTATAATATTGGTGTATATTCTTAGTGATTTTGAGACGATATAAATATTGAAGAGATCTTTTATTTCTTCATACATTGTAATATGTTCTTGGTGATTTCTTAGTGAAACTAAAGCGTAATCCCTTTGTGTGGATGCTCAATGGGTGACTAGGTCTAAGGCTGAACATCCGGACCCTTTGGGCGAAAAATCCTAGGTGTTCTTTTACTTTCTTCAATTTACTGTTTTAATTTTGTGTTCTTTGTGAACTCTGGGACCAACAAGTGGTATCAGACTCCCTACTAGTTGTAGATCAGTGTTGGTGTTCGATTTTTCAGAAACCCTAATTCTTCAAATTGTTTGACTGTATAGATCTTACGATTTCTGAAACGATCTTTGTGGAAAATAATAATTTTGGGTTGAGTTTTCTGGTTCATCTTTAAAATAAGTTTTTATACAAGTTTCAAGGTTTTTTGTAAACTGTTTTGGATTATTTATCTGGAAAATCATTTTTCCTGTGGGTTATCTCCTTTGATCTAGTGTTCTTACTGAGTTTGTGGTGTTCTTGATCCAACTCAATGCTGAGTCTTGGTGACTCGTTTGACTCATACTGAGTCGTGGTAAGTTGATTTGACTCGTTCGATTGCACCGAGTTTCCACTGAGTCTGTGTGACTCGTTGCTTTCTGCACCTTTTCTGAGGTTTCTTCTCATCTACTTCTGGTATTCTCTGAAACCCCCTATTATTTCAGTATCCCGTGTCATTTTTGGAACTTGTTATTAAGGTAAGTGACCATCTCCTGCTTTCCTTTGTCCAAGATCTCATTGAGGATATGAGAATCTGATGAAGTAGAGGATAAAAAGGTTACCACCCCTTAAACATTTTCAAAATTGACGTTTCCTGTATGATATTATTGTCACTGTTTGATCAATTGTTAACACTAATCGTATTCTGTGATTTCTTGAAGTCTTTTCTCATACTGTCAATACTTGTTAGTTACTATATAGCATATTATTTGATTTTTATTTGTTTATCTTTAATAATGTCTACTGCACATAAGTTTGAAGTTGAAGTTTGGAGGGGGATTGGGGATTCTAGTTTATGGAGACAGAAAATAAGGGCTCTGTTGTTGTAACAGAGGTGTGCTGCTGCATTAGATGGGACTTGGCCACCTGAATTTAGTGTCTATATAAGGTAGGAGTTAGATGAGGTTGCTTGGAGTTCCATTTTTCTTCACTTTTCCGATACTGTTATTAGAAAAAGTTGGAGAAACCACTAATACTCAGGGTTTATGGACTAAGTTAGAATCTCTCTATCTTGCTAAGAGTATGCCCAACAAATGCTATCTTCTTAGAGAATTCTACAATTTCAGATTTAATCCCTCTTCTACACTGGAAGATAACATTGATAAATTCACAAGACTTGTTCAAGAATTGACTGACCGTGATGAGAAATTGTCTGAAGATCAACAAGTAGTTGTTGAATGCTTTAGGGGACAAATATAGAGATCTTAGAAATGCCTTGGAATATGGAAGAACCGATCTCACTGTTGACATTGTTATATCATCCTTAAGGAATAGAGAACTGAAGCTTTGAATGTGAGGGAGAAACCAAATTAGAATAAAAAGGGAAATCAATGCAACTACAACTCTCACAAAAGGGATAAACCCCAATTTATCAAGTTCAGAAATCAGAACAAGACTCAATCTAAATTTAAATTACAGCCCAAAAAATGCTACTACTGTGAGAAAACATGACAGCTAATCAAAGACTATTTCAAAAGGATCTCTGATATGAAAGATAAACATAATTCTGATGGGTCTGCTGCTGTTGCCTGTAATAATGAACATGATATTTAGGGGGTTGTTCTTGTTAATACCACCAATAAGAACCCAAAAGAATGGGTTTTTGATTCTGACTGTACATTTCATATGTGCCCTAAAGGGATTGGTTTATTGAACTTGTTGATCAAAATGGGGGGCAAGTTCAGATGGGAAATGACATGAGTTGTCAGATAAATAAGATAGGAAAGGTGAATCTTCAAATTGATAACAACAAAATTCTCAAACTTAATAAGGTCAGATTTGTTCCAGAATTAAATAGGAATTTGATTTCCTCAGGGGTGTTGGATGATGACTATGATATAAGAATCCACAAAAGCTTTACCAAGCTTCATCTAAATAATAAAGAGATAATCTCTTTGCCTAAGATTAATGGTATCTAAACTATGCTTGCTGAACCTTTAGTAGGCTACAGCTCTGCTGCTATAAATATAAAATCTAACAAGTCTTTAATCTGACACAAAATGTTTGGCCACATGTCTGAAAAGGGATTAACTATCTTAAATAAACTTGGCTATTTTGGAAAAGACAATTTTGAAAAACTTAGGCCCTGTTCTCTTTGTCGTTTTCAAGTCGTTTTCTGTTTTCGATTTTTCAAAACATCAAAAACGCGTTCTCTTTTCCATTTTCGAAAACGTATTTTTGAAAACACAAAAAAAATTTGTGAAGAAAACACAAAACGTGATTTCCACCGTTTTGGACGTTTTCTTACAAAACACGGGAAACGCCAGAAAATACAAAGCTGAAATGAAATCTTGGCTCCTTCCTCCTCTTTCTGCTTCCTCTTCATCAATCCCTTCCAGGGGAGGATTCAGCATCTGGCCGGCCCGGATCTGTCGGGAGCTTCTTCAGGTAAGTCGCCACTCGCCATCCGCCGGGAAGAAAGAAAATTCAGCTCAAGGACAACCAAAAGAAAATAAAAAACTGGGCTGCGTTTGATTTGATTTCAGTGTCTCCACCAGATTCCGGGACTCACTCTTCTTTGCTCACGGTTACGATTTCACAGAGAGAGCTAAATTTTCGGTGCACTGTTGAAAAGAGAGATCGAAGA
>CAIGRR010215294.1:0-11719 GCA_903798365.1 Fraxinus sp. 1973-6204 | reverse complement strand
ACCGAGTTTTAATATTAGTATCTACTTTTTGGTATTTGTATTCATTGAATTAATCTTATTGAACAGCTTGTTGTTTATATATTTTTAAATTGAGCTACGTTAATTTCTAAAAGTTACGAATGAAATGTCATTAGTTATATTTATGTAGTGTTGCTGTAAATATTAAAAAATTTAATTATGGTAAGGAACCGAACCCGAACGGTTCCATAATTATATTTGGACCCGATGAGCCCATTTATTAAATACCCGAAAATTCTGGAACCGAGTAGAACCGAACCGACCTACGAACACCCCTACTTGTTCGCCGTATAAAATAGGGGGGAATTGCATATTTGATCCCCATTCAGTTGACTATCACTCTAGTTATCGATCTTTGAAAATGAACAAATTAATCCTTCAACTTTTCGTTATTGTACACTCGATCTTCAACTATGAAAACTATCCAAATTTCTACTGTTGTCGTGTCTTATGTATCCTATTTTTTCAACAATAAATTATTTAAAAATGAAAAATGTTATAGCGATTTGGTGCATGCTAATGCATCATCATAAATAGAAAAATGGCGAAAATTCTCCACTACTCAGAAATTGGAGTATGGACAAGAAGAGGATAAGGGAAACTATGGGTGGGGTAGAGTGGGTGGATGTTGCTTAACTGTCAAAACCCATTTTTCAAACACCCCACTCCGACTAGCGAAGTTGATTACTATATATAGATTTTTGGTTTTTGTGTAGAATGGCAACTACAGCCCCTTTCTTTCATTATTCTCCTCGATTTTTTGATCACCGAATTACCAATTCAAATAATAACAATAATATATCTTCGTCTTCTAATTCTTGTTCCTCTTCTTCTTCTTCGTTTGATAATCTCCGAGGAAATAATTGGAATATCAACAGCTTCTCCGGAAAAAAAATTGGTACTCCTTTTCGTTTCCTCGTATTAATTGTTTTGTTTTTCTGTTAGGAATGTATTAGTGCTATTGGAATTAATTTCTTTTACGATGTTGAACGGTAAATTTGGTGACAAAAAAATAAGGATTCGATTTCTTTGCCAAAATTGGATTTGCGGGTGCGCTCTGAAAAAAAAATTAGGGATTTTTTCGCATTTTATGTTATGGGATGTCGGCAATTGCTAAGGCAATGGGTTTTCCGTTGGCGATGTAGAGAAGTAATGCATCCGTATAGCAGTATTTTAAATTAAATAGTTGATGGTAACCAAAAAACTCGTTTCGTTCTTCACTATGAAGGCCGTAACTTCAACATTGCAGGCACAAAGCATCAAAACCTCAAAGCTCAAGCTATGAGTACAACTCAAGGAACATCACCAAGAGGCAATATTAGTATGAAAGATGAACCCGACCATCTTCTTGTTCTTGTTCACGGCATTATGGGAAGGTATGCATTTTTTTGTACATGAAGGAAGAGAATGAGAATCTTTTCTCTGTTCATGAAAATGATTTGATGGAGAACATCTGAAAAATAGGATCTAGAAGCGTATTTCAAATTAGTGGGATAAATCAAATCTCAAATGGAACTAAAAGTAAATGGATGACATGAAAGCAATAAACGTCTATTTGTGTCTTTCACTTCATTTTTAGGTATACTAATCTGGTTATTCTGCCTTTTGTGGAATTTGTCTTGTATATGTTCCGAATTTGAATGAATTAATTATTCTCATCAAATGAAAAATGCCATAGGATGATATAATTTCGATTAGTTTGTTTTTCAAGAGAAACCATAATGATTTTCATGAGTAATATATTCAGTATAACTTGAGAACGAGACTTAATAAATTCTTTTAATTCATGCCGACATGTGTATCATTTATAATTATTGACTTTGAGGAAACTCTAAGCATTGCAGCCCAAGTGACTGGACATACTTTGAAGCAGAATTGAAGAGGCGGTTAGGGAAAAGATTTTTGATACACGGTATGTCATCTTTGCAGATTAGAAATTTTGCTTTTCTCTCAACGAACAAGAGGTCCAAAATTGGACGCACTTGGTGATGTGGACTATTTGGGAATCCTGTGGTTGGCAAGGACAATCCTAGAGTAGAGTAATTTTTTACTATTTGAGACAACATATGTGCACAATGGGGTAATTGGGCAACTGCCTAAGTTCAGATGTTCTGTGAAGGATGTAGTTGTATAATAGGAAGCCTGGAAAAGAATACAGAGATTATCGTTAAACGTTTAGCTTTACTTTTTTTTTTAGTCATAAACCTATGTAAGGCCATTTGAATTTAGAACTGAACTTGCTTATTATGTGCAGCAAGTTCATGTAACACGTACACTAAAACCTTCACCGGAATTGATGGAGCTGGAAAACGACTAGCTGAGGAAGTAAGTTTCTAGGAGTGTTTTTTTTCTTTTTTTGCCATCAAACAGTATATTGGTGTAGCTTAGTTTGTAAAGCATGATTGTCTCAGTTTTATTGGAGAAACATTCCATATGTCTGGGCCACAATTCTTTATTGTGCTACTCATATGGTATGACTTTTTCATAGCTAGGGCATTTGTAAGTATGATTATTATTTGTTCTTTTTACAGGTCATGGAGATTGTGAGGAATACAGAAAGCCTAAAAAAGATTTCCTTTTTGGCCCATTCTCTTGGTGGATTGTTCTCAAGATATGCAATTTCTGTTCTCTATATGCCAAATATATCTTCTGATGATTCAGATTTTATAGCAAGCTCTACTAAAACAAGTCCCAAGACCTCATGCTATTCAAATACGGGGTTGATTGCTGGGTTGGAACCTATTAATTTTATTACCTTGGCAACACCTCATCTCGGGGTGAGAGGGAAGAAGCAGGTATGTTATCAATGGTTGTGGTTGAATGGGGACATAAATTTGGATTTCGTTTATCTAGTTTTTTTGATATATAAATAAATGGTGTACCTGGCACTTGTTTTGTTATACTTGAACCTGTTTCTATTTCAAGTTGTTCATTTACAGATTGCCACTGGTTGCTGCTTTCCTTTGATTGATCAGAGTTAAATTTCATATAAATTGTGCCAATTGATGTCCTTGCTTTGTGTTTGAATGTGTATTTTGTTTTCTGAAGTTGAAAGAATTACTCGTGTATCATCAAGGTAAATCCATTTCCTATCATTCTGGTTGATTGCCTAGTGCTACTTACCAGGATTGCCTGCAAGTTTCTTTTGTAAATGTTACAAGTTTCTACATGGATGTTTTAAGAATTTTGAAATGAACATTTAATCATTATTAGGAGTGTTTATCATGATCTCCATATAATTTTCTTCTATGATTCAGCTTCCGTTTCTTCTCGGTCTGCCTTTCTTAGAGAAAATTGCTGTACCACTTGCCCCAATTTTCACTGGCAGAACTGGCAGTCAGCTCTTCCTTACTGATGGCAAGCCTGACAGTCCACCTCTATTATTACGAATGGCATCCGATTGTAAAGATGGAAAATTTGTGTGAGTAGAATTAGCCTTTTAACTTATCTTGAAGGTAACTTTTATCTTTTGCTAAATTCACAAATTTGTTGCATCTAATGCTGTCTCGCAGATCTGCCCTTGGTGCTTTCAGATGTCGTCTTCTTTATGCTAATGTCTCTTATGACCGTATCCTATCCATAGTCTTATTGAATTAGCATAGAGAACGCACTTCATTTATTATTATTCAACTGTTCTTTTATTATCTGTAGCATTGATTATTAAAGTTCTTAACACGATCCAGATATGGTTGGTTGGCGCACATCATCCATAAGAAGGGAGACAGAACTTGTCAAGGTAATTTAACAATTTTAACTAATGATATTTTATATGCAACCATAGATGATACTGTCCAGTTAAGACAAAGTTGGAAGGTATAGTTCTGATTGGAAATACTCAAACTGGTTTTCGCCATTACATTAGTGGTATAGCCTGATCATGTTTAGCCTGGCTTCTAATTACAGAACATAAAATATTTTCATGCATGTTTTTAAATCTTATTCATTTTAGGAAGTGTCATTGTGGAAGAATCATGGGTCTGAACTTCATAATTACCCACCTATGACTTAGTTTTTAGAACCAATGAGAAGGTCTTGCTACAAAATATTTGTTGGGTTAAAATAGAAGATAAACCTTTAATAGTATAATGTATTTCTCATTGCACACAAGGACGAGGTCCTCCATTTCATGGCCATGAATTATTGAACTTGGGCATTTGCTTCAGTCTTCTTGATTCATAATTTGGTGGGGCCATGATATTTGCTCATTCCAAAATGAAAATATCCAAGCTATGTTGGTTGGACTTGGGTGTGGGTGTCCAATGTGGGTACGTTTCTAGGAAGCAGATCTTTTCTCCCCTTAAAATCTTGGATATGGAAATACAACTAAAAAGGATCCAAAATTTAGACACGGGTACTTGACTACGTCTTATAAACTTAAAATTACTCAAGATATTTATATATTGATAATTTTACATGTATTTTCAGTTCAGAAAAATGTATTTTGTATATTTAACTGTAAATCTATAGCATATTAAATTGCAAATTGTGATACTTCATTTGAATTTCATTTCAAATCTTGAAATGTGAAATATAAATTAGAAATCATTTTAAATACAATACTAAATAAAAAAATTGATATAAAAGATTCTCTTTTGATTTAAAGGATACGAGAAGGATCTCATACCCTTATCATTGAAATGGAGAGTCTGAGCAACATTGTATCCTGGGGTAGCACAGAATTTTTAAACATTCTGTAATACATTCAAGTAATTTCCTAGTACAAAAGATCTAAATAGGAAACCTTAGCTCAATTATTGGTTTATGGTCCCGCGATCAGGGCATCAGGCTCCAAATCCGCCACCAGAGTGCAAATACTGATGGAAACTTTGTCTTCTTCCACTGTTTAGAATAAAATGTATGCTGATTTTGATAGGAAGTAATACCCACGTACATTTTGCATTTCCTGTCAATAAAGACATTATCGTCTGGCCTTTCTTTAACATGGTTCCCTGGTCTAGGGGTTATTATGTTGTTCCAATAGCCCGAGTTCTCGGCGGAACCTTTATATTTTGCGATTTGGTTTAGACCAGATTTTGTTTCAGGCTTTCAGCATAGGAAACTGAAAATATCCATCAGTATTCCATTAATGCCATTTGAAAAGTCGTATCAGGTACTCTCATCACGACTAGCAGTAGTCTAGTATATAGAACATTGTCTTTGAATCAAGTTATTAGAACCCAAATCTTGATGGAACCTTTGCCTTTTACCAATTTAAAGTGAAAAACATGCTAAAATTAGAAACTGAGAAAATATTGGTAGTCCATTAATGTTGTTTTCTTTCAATAAGAATCTTGGTAATATTATCTCAACGAGATAATTCCACGGTCTAGCGGGGAGGGGTGATTGACGGGGACGTGTGCAGTCTGGGTAGGAAGAAGATGATGATTTTTCCTTTTTGGTAGTTACCATTATGCATGCCATCAGTTATTTGCAAGCTGGATGAAACCATAAATAGGGGCTCCAAGTGATAGAAAAATGAAAGCCTGAGGACCAAATGCCAATAAAAAAGGGGCACTATGGAAATAGATTCTTATTTAATCTAATCACTATAATGGTTTTGAATAAGAGCTGCCAAAAGACAGGTACTAAATCAAAGTTCGAGATTGAAAAAGGTGACTGATCATTGGTACCTGATAACTAGTGTAGATGTCTATCTCTGAACTTCAGTTTAATGAATGTTGAATTGTGTCTAGCAAATATGTATGCTTCATTTGTTGAGGTGTGGGTAATATTGCTCGGCGCAATGGTGAAGTCCCCTTGATACCTATTTCAAATAGTTTCCTGATAGTAGATCTAAATAGAAAAAACTTCACTCATCATTGAATTTATGGTCTTGCAATGAGGTCATCGAGCTCTAAGTTCAGCAACTGGAGTTCAAATGCTGATGGGAACTTTCTCTTCTCTGTTATTTTGAATTAAATATATGCTACTTCCGATCTGAAATAATTCCCAAGTAAGCAACTGTTCTTGTTTCCTGCCAATAATAGTATTAGGGTTGTGTTACGTGTACATAACAATTTATATAGTGGTTTACCAATAGATAATGTGGCTAGATTTAATTAGATCAAAATTTCATCAATCAAATAAATTTCTCACTTAAATTTTACATCATCATTATGTAAAATATTATTTAAATAATTATGATCAAGAAGCATTTTCCTATTTATTGGGTGGCCTTTCTTAAAGATGGTTCCATGGTCTAGGGGTTAGGACATTGGACTTCAAATCCAATCGTCCGAGTTGAAATCTCGGTTAAACCTTTAAATTTTGCCATTTGGTTTAGACCAGGTGTAGTTTGGGCATAGACAACTGAAAAATATCCATTGGAACTCCATTAATGCCATTTGAAGATCATTAATAGGCTACCTTACCTTATCGCTAACGGTATAGTGTTCTAATAATTAGAACATTGGACTTTGAATCCAGAGGTAGTTCCCAAATCTATGTGAAACCTTTCTTTTCCAATTTAACTGGAAAGCCAAGTTAGCATTAAAAACTAGAAAACTTCGGATTTTCTAGTAATGTTATTCCCTTTCAGTAAGAATCTTGGTAATTCCATCTCAATGATTCCATGGTTTTGATGAGGGAGGGATGGCTGAAGTGGGATGTGAGTGGGGAATTGACACAGAAGGGTGGTAATGGGGAAGGGGCCTGATGTGGGGTCCGGGTGGCCGGTTGGAGGGTTGGGAAGAAACTGTTATTTTTATTCTTCTTTTCTTTTTTCCTTATAACAGTATAGGCATCCTTGGGCTCATCATGTGTTTACTGTTGGCTTATACATTTATCTGTGCTTGCTTCACTGCAGCTACCCTTTTTTTGGTTACTATCTTGTGTTTGACATATCATCTGTTCATAGTGAAACTGGACATAATTCGTCAGTGGAGACCTGAGTGGTACAATAATGAAAGGCCAGGGCCCCAAATGCCAATAAAAATTGGGTGAGGACCAAGTGAGCCATATGAAAAGGTTTGGGACCTATGTGCTATCATCCCTAACGTAATAATACACTGGTTTGGCAGAGAAGAGTGATACCTAAGCAATTTGCAATAAGCATTCTCAATTGGTACTTAATTCTTAGAAACTGGTTTTATGGTCCAGTAGTTAGAACATTGGACTTTGAATTTAGTCACAGGAGTTCGAATCTCGGTGGAACTTTTATTATGGTTTATTTAGATAAGATATCTTCCATTTAGCATGGGAAGTGGAAATAATCCCTTCAATCATATGATTTTCTTTAAATAAGAATCCTCACAACCATGGTGGTTTTTGTTGCTTGCCACAATATAAGTTGCATCTTTTAATTTGTTTGATATGATGGTTAAAAATGGACTGATTGCACGGCTTGCGGTGATATCTATGAATGATATCTTATGGTGCTGTCAAAAAAAATAAAAATAAAAAGTATCATAACCATCTCAAAAGTGCTACATAAACTTGTGAATTTGTACACTTTCTTTTGCAAAAGTTTCTTAATTAGAAGTCCTCATTTCAATGATTCTATTCAATTTAAATCTGTTGGTAAAATCATGAACATCAAATTGGCATATGTCTTTCTGTTCTATCACGATCCTTCTGAAATTACTGGTATTAAATTTGGCAGCCTCCTCTTCAGTCACTGGATGGCTATCAACATGTCGTTAGCGTGGAGTACTGTCCACCAGTCTCGTCTGAGGGTCCCCATTTCCCTGAGGAAGCAGCCAAAGCTAAAGAGGCTGCCCAAAATGAACCCAACAATCAGACTACAGTAGAATATCATGAAACTATGGAAGGTATTTGTTCCATTTTGACTGAAACGCTAAGAGCACGTGTTTGGCTGAGTGTTAAAAGTTACTTATAAGTGAAAAAGTAAATTTTAAAATATATAACTTTTTGTGTTGGTGAAAGACTCAAGGTTGAAATATGTTGCTCACTTTTACACTAATGTAAGAGTTACTTTCAAAATAAGTATCTTTTTTTATTTGAAGGTAAGTTATCCAAATAATGTTTGAAAATAAGAAGTTATTTCTAAGTGACTTTTATGGTTTTTAAGTTTAGCCAAACAAGCTGCTGTTAATATTTTTATTATGTACAACAATGAAGGAGAATGACGGGGTTCATATTTATCACAGAGGAAATGACACGTGGCTTACAACGAGTAGGATGGAAGAAAGTTGACGTTAGCTTTCACTCGGCATTCTGGCCATTTTTTGCACACAATAATATAAATGTAAGAATTACGGAAATATATTCTTATCCTTTATGACATCTCCTACTGATTCATTCCTGTAATCTGATTCTTAATTTTTAATGCAGGTGAAAAATGAGTGGCTTTATAATGCTGGAGTTGGAGTGGTTGCTCATGTTGCAGACAGCATAAAACAACACGAGAAGCAACAAGGTTCTACCTATGTAGCTGCTAGTTTATAGTTCTCTATACCTGCACATAATGGTACAAAATATAAATTTTCTGTTTTCCTCATTATTTGAAATTCAGTTGTTTAGTTGAGTTATTCTGGTCCATTGAACTTATTTTGATGCATAATTTCATGTTATTTTATTGACTTTAGAGGTAACTCAAATAGTGATGAAAGTCATATCAAATTACTCGTTTAATTAAAGGCTCACGTATGGATTCAATTTTTCTATAGAAGATTATAGTAGAACAGATATTTTTAAGCAACTAGGGTATGAATTTTTTTTTCTTTGGACACCAGAGTTACACGGGAAGACAAGTCCTGTCTCAGGCAAAACACACACGACACTGTACAGCATGGGCCACACGAACTTTATTTATCTTTTGTTATCTGAAAAAGGAAAAACTGCTGGGGCCAGTGGCCCACCGGAACACGCTCTGTTCTGATTGGTGGAATGGCTCGAATCGTGCCACAGCAGGTTGAGCCCTTCCCGCCTCTACACACACAAGACGCTAGAAAGAGGGATAGAAAGGAAGCCATAGTCTCTCAAAATCACCATTGTTTGAATACAAGCAGAACACACACACATCACATAATAGAACAGACAGTGGCATTGTCATCGCTAAACATTGAAGTGGTCCGCTCATCAAAGATGGCGGAGGACGGTGGCTGCTGATAGTAACCATGGCTGTGGCCATTATATCCGTGCTTACGATAGTTGTATGTAGAGGGAGCCTCAGTATTCGAATAATAACTGGCTGGACTTGCATAGTAGTTATATCCGTGCTTATGATAGTTGTACGTAGAGGGACCCTCGAAATTTGAATAATAACTGGCCGGACTTGCATGGTAGTAATTAGCTGGACTTTCGCTTGTGTAGTATTGATTGTAGTAGGATGAAGCATAACCATGATGTTCTGGGTTGTACGGGTACGGCCATAGCTCTGCCGTCCGTCCCGTCTTCCTCACGGCTTTGAGTACCTTTTTTTGTTCTGCCCACCCGGTCACCGTCACTTTTTGCATGTACATGTCTATGTCAACGTTATCCACTCCTAGTAAGTAAATATGAAAAAATTATCAAAATATTATTCACGATAATTTATCAATTTTGATTGAAAATAAGTTATTAATGAACAGATTGCCATACCATTCAATTTTTTGAGGGCTTTCTCTATGTTTTTTTTGCATCCAAGACAGTCCATGTGCACTCTCATCTCCACAATCTGCATGAACAACCAAACTTTTATGTATAACATTATATATACACAATTGAGCAAGAAAGAGAACACAAAGAGTTCAACGGCTCGATATGCTAGTACGAAATACTGAAAAGTAAAGGTGGAAACAACGAACAAAATTTTGTCCGATATAGAATACCAAACGTATCATTAGAGCGAGATGGAGGAAGATATATGAAAGAAGCAAACTGGGATCAACATAAATTGGTTGAAACTGAAAACATGCATAACCAACAGGATTAATGCATGTGGTATGCAAATTTTCACACACATACCCAGAAAAGAGTTGAAGAAAAGTACCGTCATGGTGTCTTAACTTTGCTGAAATAACTTGTGAGTGATGAGGAAGAGGATGTCTGAACCTTGTATTTATACACATAAATCTGAGACTAAACTTTTAATTGGAGCCCAAGTTTTTGACATAATCAAATATAATAATATTGGTATAATCTCTTGTTGAAGTAAACCCTAGCAGAAACTTCACTGAAGATACAGTATTGCTTATAAAATCTAATCTCTTTATTGACCAGTTATTTCTTGACACGTAGAAGAATGTAGTGAGCTATGCAGCTAATGCTGATGGCTTGTGAACGAGCCATATATGGTCAGCTTAAATTAATTATAAGTAATTTTGCTTATGAGTTTTTAAAAATGAGTGATTTCTTTAATTGGTCAACTTTTTTCCTTCTCCAAAATTGCATAATATAGTTACTAATGACATTGTTCCTAGTTCCAGTGGTCAAAATGGAAATGGAAAGTTATTAATTTTAACAATTAAGTAAATGTTATTAAAAAATAAGCAGCTTTTTTTGTTCAAATAAGACAAAGTTAAACTTTTAGATATTTTGCAGTTAATCAAGCATGCTTAGTGAAAATTAATTAAATTATGACCTAAANCTAGTTCCAGTGGTCAAAATGGAAATGGAAAGTTATTAATTTTAACAATTAAGTAAATGTTATTAAAAAATAAGCAGCTTTTTTTGTTCAAATAAGACAAAGTTAAACTTTTAGATATTTTGCAGTTAATCAAGCATGCTTAGTGAAAATTAATTAAATTATGACCTAAACAATTGACTAATAATATTTATAAATTATTAATAATTGTTAACATTTTCACACGGAAATCAACCGTGACTAGATACAATAACAAGCATTATAATAAATTTATCCAATAAATCAATGTAACACGTAAAAAGTAATCGCACTAAGTAAGATTTAAAATCTAATAGTCATATCATAAACTCTCAACTAATTAAATTAATTACAGATTTTTTTAAAAAATAAATATTATAATAATAATAATAATAATCATAAAAGTGTTGAAGAAAGTAAGGTTTTGTGTAGTTGCATGTAGAATAAATAAACGGATCTTTGTTTCGTTGTAGCTTTAAAAATATTAAGAAACAAGAAATTCTTAAATTTTTGCCGAGATCGACATAAGATTTATTCATAGGTCTGATTTTGTTCCAATTTTTAGCAGCATGTTTTCGTAAAGTTCATTAGATACAACTGCATAATATTAAGGTCATGTTTGGTTTAGTTAAAAAATATATTATAATGCTACACCCCCACTAAGCAAAATTATTATTTATGATCCGTTCAACAACTCATTTTAGTTGATACTTATTTTTTTAGTAAAATAAGTGTTTTTTTTTTAGAATAGAATAAAATATTCAAATATGTTAGAAAATATTTAGGTAACTTTTACTTATTTTAACCTTAGCTTTGCCAAAGATGACGGATTTATTTATTTATTACTAGTCCCTGTTTGTATATCATTATTATTTTAATGAAAATGAGTTTTAAAATAGTGAATTTTCAGAGAATGTGTAATTAAAAAGTAATAAAAAAATTTGAATTTATGTGCAAAATATTTTATTTTGAGAAACTGTGATTGAAAATGAATTTTAAAAAAATTGTTTCTCCCTTTAAAAACGAGGCTCCACGTCATCGCCCCACCTATAACACCACGTAAGCAAAGGGCCCCACGCATGCAGCACTGTGTCACCAGTGGTTAGGATGGCAGAAAGTCAACAAAATCATGACAGTCCGAGGCTCCCTGAAGAGCCC
>CAIGRR010215280.1:0-24228 GCA_903798365.1 Fraxinus sp. 1973-6204 | reverse complement strand
TTCAACAAAACCCTCCTCCATAAGTCTTCCCTTCTCTTTCTTTTCTCCCTTATAAAATACAACAATAATCAGAGGCTCCGCCCCACTCTCTCACTATATACACAAAAATATATATACAATTGCATTGTTATATACATATAAAAGTGGTATATATTTATATAGGGTTGTTTTGGAAGGTGGGATTTGAAGAAGAAGAAGATGATGAGTAGTGGTGGTAAAGGTGCTGCAGGTAGAGCTATGATGATTCCGAGCAGCGTTAAGAAAACGATCGAGAATATAAAGGAGATAACCTGCCAAAGTCACAGTGAGGAGGAGATTTACGCAATGCTCAAGGAATGCTCTATGGATCCCAACGAGACTACCCAGAAGCTCCTCCTACAAGGTACCCGCATGTGCTTTATGCGCACTCGCACTCTATTTGTTGTGTGAATTAATGTTTTTGATATCGATTTCGCTTTGATCTGCGGTGTGATTGATAATAAGCTGTTTAATTTACCATTTTCTTTTGTTTTTTTAATGGGTCAATAGCACAAGTTTATATTTCACGCTGAAGAATTAGTTTATTTGGCCTTTTAGGAGAAAAAAGAAAATTTGATTGATGGGTTTAAATTTTAAATTGCTGATGAACTTCCGGCAAAGCTAAGCTTATTTATATGGTGGTTTTTTTTTTATCAAATGGTGGCCCTTGTTGTTTTTACATTTAAATACAGTAAATTTCTTTTCTTCCCCCTCCTATTTACGCGCTGTTTATTAATTTTTTTTTTCTTGTAAAGTCGGTATCTTCTATTCAAGATTGAGAGTATTGTGAATATCTTTTTCGATGGTTGCAAAGAAAATGTTGATTTTGTAGTTAGGTATATGTGATTCTTGTGAATTGATTGCGCATCCACTAATTTCTGCACGAGGCATATTTTCAAATCTTTTCGGAGTTTGTGAAATTTGTGAGGTTGTATTACAGTTCACTGAATTGCCAAGTAAAATCTAAGCTCTCGAGCGGGAAGACGAAGGTGGTCCCGCTTCTTTTTCTTCCTCCTTATATGGAACAATTGATGT
This sequence comes from Fraxinus sp. 1973-6204, assembly GCA_903798365.1. NCBI lineage: Eukaryota > Viridiplantae > Streptophyta > Magnoliopsida > Lamiales > Oleaceae > Fraxinus > Fraxinus sp. 1973-6204. The sequence continues at coordinate 23,175 of CAIGRR010215280.1, read as the reverse complement.
TGGTTATTGATTTACCTTTTCCCGGTCAATCAGTAGAAGCTTCGGCTCAGGCTCCAAAATGGTCCATTTAAATTTCCTATGAGCAAAGAAATTTGGATAACAATATTACCATCATAATCACTTCAATTCAAATTTGTTATTTATATGCTGGCTTCATATTTAAATATGTTACATGTTAGCACATCACCAATTCTTTGTCTTAACTACAATTTATTATTTATGTGTTTGCTAGCTCATGTGTAGGTTTCCTTTTGTCCCTCTTATCTCTGTGAGTTTCCAAAGCAAGATAACAAATTTGTTTCCATATGCTTCTGCAGATACGTTCCATGAAGTGAAAAGGAAGCGTGATAGGAGAAAAGAGGTATTGCTGCTTGTGATTTAATCTCATATATAGTTTAGCTTTACTCATAAATGCTCCTACATCACTTAGTCCTTGTTTGGTTTAGATAAAAATTAGATTTTTAATAGATTTTGAAAAAAGTTGATGAAATGTGTGGTTGAAAAGTTGATAAAAGTTGTGGATCCCATGAAATTTGTGGATACAATTGATTTTGGAGAACAATGAGTTTTAGAGCGTGTTCGGTCATGCTTAAAATCCAATTAAAATTGAAAATATAGCCGTTATTGAGTCTCACTCGTCTAATAAAAGTCAATGCTAGTTTTTCAATTTTAATTCGATTTTAATCTCTACCGAACACGCCCTTAAGAAATGGGCATCAAACAACAGTTAAGTTCATGATGACACGAAAGAGCTATGTGGCAGCATTCCTAGATTCCTGTAGGAAACTTCTTGATCATAAAATGGTGAACACATTATCAGTTTTAGGATGTGACTAACCTGCATATATGTTTTAAAAATGTTTCTTAATCGATGATTTTACGTTTCATGGGGGATGAGGAAGTCTTTTAATCTAGGTGTGGACTTAGTGTCTGGCTCTCCGAGTCCTCAAAGCACCAATGCCATGATAAGATATTTGCAGTCATCTTTTTATGGGAGGTTTATATGTCATACTCAAAGAAAGCAAGGACGTTCTATTGAACCAAATTGTCAGACTATGGACAAGTAAATGGTCCAAAAGTCCTAATTTGTTTTTGATGATTGTGATCATGTTGGGTAGACTAGGGACATGTTGCCGACACACTAGGAACACCATACTATGTAGACACAATTTTTAAAAGGTGAAAAACTTGGATCAGAGCATAAAATGAAAGCTTCAGGTTGAAAGGAGGACACAAAGAGGAAATTATACAAATAACGCAGTAAACAGAGTTATTACTGAAGAATACATCTGCCAACCTCTTTTATTGTTCGTGTACCTACAAGGACCCTGTTAAAATGTTGTTCATTAGGGTTTCTCCATCTTTGAAGCACATTTGACATGACTTGTTCAAATAAAGAAAAGTTGGTGGTGCTGAGATTATAATTTTTAAATTATTTGAAGTCTTACCTTTTCGAAATTGCTTCTAAAATTGTTGCCTTTCAGTTTAGCTCCATACTCGGGACTCCAAATAATTTACTGTTTCTTTGCAGTATCTGAACAAGGAGTCTGCAGAGTCAAGGTGGAAGCCTGGTGTGCAGACAAGGGTGAATAGAGGGGGTCAGAGGGACTATTCATCACAATACGTCTCTCACGGTAAACCTATAACTGCTGCTACTGCCTTTGCAGGAGGATCATGTTAAATAGAATTATATGCTTTTTAGATCAAAAATCGAGTTTGGTATGTTTATTCCTGTTAATTTCACATCCAAAACAACTTCTTTCACTTGTATGTCTGCTGGGATAAATACCAAAGAGCCTATTTCAGAGAAATTAATGCAACATTGTTTTTATATATATATATTTTTTGGTTTTTTTTTTATACTGTATGCGGATTGGATCTAAGTGGATTCAGAAATTGGGTTCTTTCCTTGTGTCACTTAGCCGTGGATAATCAACTAACCAAGCTGTTGTAGGTTAAGCCATGATAATTGCTTTCTATTCCGATTAGCAATACAAGCTTTACCCAAAAAGAGAAAAAAAAAGTAGCAAATGAAATACTTCAGCATACCTTACCTGCTTTAAAATAGACAATTCCTGCTGTCTTATCTTTTTACCCATCATTTTCTTAACCATCTTGTGTTCTAATTATGCTTTTTCAGATGGTGGTCGGGGAAGGAACTTGGCTGGAGCAAAGGAAAATGCCACCAGTCAAATTTCAGAGAAAGATCCTAGCCCAGCTCCCTTACCCAAGTCACAGGATGCCAAAAGCAATGAAACAACTTCTATTGCAAGGTGCGAGACTATTCTTATGACATTGGTATATGCTAATATTAAGTTGCACTGTTCTTTCATCAAATCTATGCTTCTTTGACATATTGTATAGCAGGTCTACCTCTATCTCACTTCTCAGCGTTTTCACGAAATCGTTATTTTTTTTTGCCATGCAGATCTATAACTGATGTTGCTAATGGTCCTTCCCGTGTAACTTCTCTTAGTACTAGTGTTGTACCTGATGCCCATGCATCTGGAGGTAGAGGTGTCAATCAAATTAAAGAAACTGGAAACACTACGCTGGGTACGTCAGAAGGGCCTCCTGTTGATGCAAATAGAAACCCCACTACTGCTCTTGGACCCAGAGATGGGCACCAGATTCTGAATTCCAGTAACCATGGAACATCTCTTTCTTCACCTTCCTCAGGAGTTCATTTGTCTTCTTCAGATCTTTTTGTCGTGCCATCTCAAGATTCATGTCTTGCTAGTGCGCTAGGGACTATTAAACATGAAGTGGAAAGTCAGCGTATTCCTGTTGAGCAGATGGCAGACACTTCTGTTGAGGACAAGTTATTTGCTGGTAGACTTTATGCAACTGGGATCTTATCCCTATTTTTTTAAAACATGTTTGAAATTTAATTTTTTCCTTTGATACTGTGGAAGAAGAGTTTATGAGATTTGTTCTTTCTGATATATGAAAGTATCAGCTACAGAGGTTGGGAGCTCCATTGAACAGAAGATACCAAGCAATTGCCAGGGAGCTGAAAAGAACAATCTTATAGAATCTCCACAAACAGCATCTTCTACTCTCGGTGGTTCTTCTATTAATAGGCCTTCTTCTAATTCGAACAATCGGCCGAAAGAAATTGGTCTGCCAAAAGGTAACACGGTGATTTTCTACAATTTGAATACCATTACGTTGCTGTCTTTATTATTCTAACAAGTGTTCTAGTGCTTTGCTGCGTGGTGAAAGGGTGAATGGTTGCACTGAGGTTGAGAACTTATTTAAATCACACGTGATAGGATGAAAATCTTGGAACATGACATATGATTGATATCCATCATAGGCATTTTTTCGACACCTAGTGGATATTTTGGATGAATATTTATTTTATTTTATTTTGCTATGATGATATTGTTATGCCTGCTATCCTTTACCAGAATGACCAGTCAGTTCTGAGTGCAGAGCAGTGTTGCGAAAGGCTTTCCCTAGGTTGCACCTTGAGGCAGGAAGGTCAAAAACTGCCCTGGGGTATTTTTGTTCTCTCTATGGAGATATACACCCTACTTCGGAGGAACCGTTTCAAGTTGTTTGTCGCTCATCTTTGCACCCAAGACATTAAGTGTATGCCCCCGTAGGAGTCTGATTTTGAAAAGGTTTTTGCACTGATGATTGATCCAAGTCACCCAATGCATGGTTATCTTGACCTATTTTAATGTTGCCTTTAAAGAACTTCTTCCCTAGTTCGACATCTCTCCACGACTAGAGGATGGCTGAAGAAGAAAGAGAAAGGATGGGTTCCCCTCAATAAGTAGGATCTGCAGTCGTGCCATGTTTTCCAATTCTCCTTTAGAACTTGTCTTAGATATTGTTTTGTTTTTGGGTGGCAACATCACTTTATAATGATTACACTGATATTCAGCCTGAATTCTGTAATATGGTTGTGACTGATAGGAAAAACACTTTTCCATTCTGGGTAGGATTCAAACAGTCCACCATAATCATCATCAAATATGGACACTCATAACTAACTGGTGGTATGTATTTTGCTTCAGTGGGTACCGGCAAGGAGTGGAGACCAAAGTCTGCAAGTTCCAGTATTACTCAGAGATCTGACTCGGTTGCTCCATTTGATGTTCCTAGAGTTCCTATTGAAAGTCATACTACATTGCAGCCGATGCCCAATGTCCTTGCCTCAAAGGATGTAACTTTAGAGCTGCAGAGAAAGTTAGACAAGTCACACATTTCAGATAATCAACAAGTCATTATACCTAGTCATCTACATGTTCCTGAAGTTGAAAAGCTGGGGTTTTGTTTTGGAAGTTTTGATGCTAGCTTTGGACTAGACACATCCTGCGGTGATGCTCCTGAGAGTGACGAGAATTCGCGGCTTTCTAAATATTCCGAGGCTGTTGAGGAAACTGATGAGGAGCAATCTTCAAGGTCTCTCTCTCTCCTAACTTCTGTTTTAGTCACTGTTTTGCCTGATTATTTTTATTTTTTATTTTTCACTGGTTTAAGAGTTATCCAATTTCATTCGGTGGTCAGTGGCACTGATTATTAATTACTATTGACATTTAATTTCCTTTTCCTTTTTTGAAAATTCAGCGTGCTTTTGATCAATGGACTTCCTTGGCCAATGTATGTGGGGTTATTTGCGAGACATTGCTGTTCTTTCTATTGAGAGTTCAAATATAGATGTAGTTCATATTCAAAATGATAGGGTGATTGTGAGCGACAAATTAAATGTGGATAAGCCCATTAAGATCAAAAGCTTGCTGTCTAGTCTTCTAAATATTCTGCTGTATTTGAATATATTAATTACGACATGGGAATATTAAGTTTACATGCTAATCATCCAAACAAAAAACGAAGAGAGAGGAGCTAGTTTGGATACTGAATAGAATTTTTGCAAGGTTTAAGTGCTCTTTATAGCCTACAAAAGGACTTCTACTTGAAGGTCTAGAACAATGTTTCACTTCTCACCGTCCTGTGTATGAGAGATTTCTTGTATTCATGTCGACATGCATTTTGGTTAAAATTTTCATGCATGCTTTAGTTTTTAATTGCCGTATGTCACCATCTATTTTTCCTTCCTAAATATCACACTTTTATTGGTTACAGCCATCAGAATGGACCGGTAGCTGCAGAGGATACAGAAAGAAAATATCCTTATCTCTCCCAATCATCTTCTCATGGACCCGAAAATTTTCCACCCAGTGATGGTGAAGTTTCATTCTCTGTTTTTCCCGAATATACTGAGTCCAAGCAGGAGGTTGTTCCTGGGATTCATCAACTTCCTCTGGCTCATACTTCTTCAAACTACGGCTTTGGTTTTACTCCACCAATATTGAGTAGCCACCTTGCACCCTTGGAAAGTTCTGAATCTCAAGCTCGTGATGTTCCTACATTTTCAGGCTTTGTTGTTTGTCTTAAATGTCATTTATTTATATTTCTATTATTTTTATGTTTTGACGCTTATTTGTTTTAAATATTCTTCCAGCTCGTTCGTTAATTTAATATAATTGTGATGTATCTTCATACAAGGGAAGTGTCTGGTTGTTGCTTCTTAAAACATATTGTGTACACATGTGTGCACTGTGCACCGGTATATACTCTTTAATATCAGTTAGTAGCAAAGCATTTGATTGTAAATTTATTCTATTTACAGGCTCAGCAACCATTTGATCTAACAAGCTATTATGCACAATTCTATCGCCCTGATGCGGATGGTGATGGCCGCACTTTGCCCTTCAATTCAACTGGAGCTGCAACCAAGTACAATGGAAATGCTGCAGGGGTCTCTTCACAGATTTCGCCGTCTCCACAAGAGGTTTGGGTTTTGAGTCCCTAGTGTCTTCATTCATATTCCTGCTTGTGCTATTTGTGAATTACAAAAAAAGTTGTATTGTGATTGGCATAGAAAAAGGGCTTAGTTCTTTTTTCTTTTTGTATTTGTTTGTGTTGACACCATAATCAGACTCTTAAAAGAGCACTGGATCTTTCAAATTGTGAAGTTTTTTTTATGTTTAAAGATATTTATGTTGTTAAAATTCATCTCGGCACATCTATTTTTCCATTAAGAACCGCAATTGTAAATTGACCAATGATTCGCGTGGTCATCACTCATCTGTAGTCCTGTAAATTGATTGTGTTTTTGGAAACCCACACAACACTGAGCCTGTTCTTCCATTTGGCAATATATATTTCATGTCATTATGTAAATGGAAAATTTCCGAATTATTTCAAAAATTTGGAAAGGGCTTCTTATGACTAGTCCAAACCGTGAAGAACTTATTGCCAGAAAATTAAGGTCTAGTGTTGTACAATTTGTTATAATTTTCTAAACATGGTAAATAATCACCTTGGAAGACTAAACACACAGTTCAATATCAATCTCTCTATATCAACCTTTTTATATATCAGAGTATGCTTGTAAGATGAACCCAGGAGTGTAGCAAATGTTAGAATAGCTCCATTTAATATGCGATGCACTTCAAAATTTGAATGTATACTAATTTATATTTATATATAGACTATCTATTCTGCATGATCCTTTAAAGTGGTAAATGTAGTATTATTGAGCCACGTTAGGTGTTCAACATGGTAAAAATAGTGAAGAATGTTCTTGTTCTTCCATGTATGGAAATAACCTTTACCATGACAAACATCAAAGCAGGTTATACCGTAAGGTTTAGGAATTCTCTTGGTATCTTGCGACTTGCATTATTGTAATATACTCCCGAAGCTTACAGCTTGAGGTCCTACTTACGTGAGGCCTTCATTAAGAGCCTCAAAGCATGCACTTGCTATTTATCAAGGCTTACACTTTGACTTGGTGGGTTGCATACCTTGAGGCACAATTATTGGGAAAACAGAAGTGTGCCAGTGCCTTCATTTGTCTTGCTGTCTTTTTGAATTTTGTTAGTAGTAGTGTTTTGGGTTTGTCTTTTATAGCCTAAAATGTTTTAATGGTTTTGAGCTATGTTAAATACAACTCAATTTCAAAAACTAGGAAAAAATGATATTGGAGAATTGTGAAATGAACAAGTGCAGCAGTCGTGCCCCTACCTCCTGCAACTAAAGGGTAATACACCCATCTCCGAATTGAAGTTGCAAGTTTTGAGCATTAGACGGCCAATGATAAGAGACCCACGACATATATATTCACACTTTTTTCTTGTATATTTTTTGTCGTGGTGTCTATGTGGTTTTCTTTTCTTTTCTGTTAAAGTCAAGATAAGCAAATTTTTGAATAGTTAGTCAGTTGTTCTAGATTTTTAGTTCTAGTTATGTGATCATGACTTCGTTAATTTATATTTTCCTACTTTAGCAATCCATATAAAGCTTTGAGTTGCAAATTAGACTTAAATTTTGTTGTAAAGTTGAAATGTTTTGTGATTTACTATTGTTTTATTGGTTTATGTGGAGGCTTACCACTTAGAACACATCGAGGCTTACACCCCATCTGGCAAGGCAAAATGCCTCAATACCCCAGTTAGCCTTTCTTAAATGCTGGTATCCTGTCCATTCATATCATTTTGTGGTTTCCATGCTCTGCATATTACTTCACATCATGTGAGATAGATTGATTGGGTTGTGGTGGGTAAATTGAAGAGATCTACAAGACTTGGTCTATGCTTTAGCACATTCTATTAGGATATCATTTCTCACAAGTCTTCTATTTTTATTTTTATTGTTGTCTGAGACAGGATTAAATGGCGAAGGCACTTGAGAAGTTTGCAAAATTTGAGTTGAAAACACCTCTATATGAATTTGGAGGTTATTTAATGTTTACGACATAAATGGGTATTATCGAGGTCCGAGGACCCTGTGTGAGGTCGTGTTCAGTTTCGGATATGTGGATAATGCCTACAATTGTTAAGTAGATGTTTCATTGCATAGTTTTTAGCAAGGGGGATAATTATGATATTGGAATAAACCTCTTTCGGTACTTCAAAGTATTAGGTTGTCAAAGTGCATATACTCTTCTGCAGGCGTACTATTTTGCTTCTGACGTTATTCTGGCACAGCACATAAGTTCAAACCTTCCAAATTGCCTTTGTGTGTGTTTTGTCTAGTTGAGTCATAATTCATTCAAGAATCTCATATCGAGTGTCCGGATCTTTGATCTGGAAGGTAACCCAGATGTAGACGTGATGAATTTCTCTGGATAAGATATTCTCTCAACCTGTCAACCACAACATTCCATATTAGTTTTGATCGTACTCTCACTTCTGACACGTTTCTATTGAGATCACATCTCTGTTGTGAACATGATCTACTTTAGGACTAACCAAGACATATCCCAATAATGTAGAACGAAATCTTTATGGCAAAGTTACCACAAGTGTGATGTATGATCTATGAGGCACAAATATGGACATGGGATATGGACACGATGCGGAGACATGGAAACGTAGTTTTTTTAGAAGAGGACAAGGATATGTCGATTAAGGTTCTTTAAACTTGTCCATAGCGTCAAAAATTAAGATAATATAAAAGTAGGACATGCTACGTGGCTTGTTAGACATGTGTCCTAAGGCTCAGACGTGTCCACACTCATCGATAAATATAAATATTTAAAACAAGATTCTCTAGGAGGTATGCCAGACGTGTGTCTTGATTTGTCCTAGATCTGTTGGTCTCCAATATGTGTCACCTACACTCCATTGTGGCAAAGAGTGTCCATGCTGAAGAAACAACTCACATAAATTATAGTTATTCTTCGATAGTATCGTTGCAGACTTGCAGTCAAATTTTTGAGATCTTGGTAGCAAAATAAATCCTTTTACTTGGCTAAGTAGAATTATATTCTGGCTATTATGCACTGATAGGGACACGTATCTTGTCGAACACGCCGACACGTGATTTTTAAAAAAAGTACCGACCCGACACGTTGATTAAAATATTTAAAATTCTTCATTTATATAGTATAAATTTAGTTTTATACTTGTTATTAATTTTTTTGTCGAAATTTTTTAAATATGGGTACCTGTTTGTTATTTAATAATAACCTTGAGTTAAAAATATATAATATGACCGATATGTATATGATATGGGCACGCTACCCTAGTTGAAGTGTTCGTGCTACAAAGTATCCTGGTATTCGGTTTCCTTGTTCTTTCTAGTGGTGTGGTTTCTAATCAATAATAGTGGAGCCAATTATGTATTTGCCCACTGATTCAGAGTGTGAAGCCAGTTGTGTATTTGCCACTAATGTTTGTGAAGTTTGATGATATGAGAATGAATTTGAGTGGAAATCATATCTTGTTGGTATGCTGGTAGCTGCAACTTCGACATCTCAAAATGTTTGTATTTTTCTGTCTTCCATACACGTATCTTCATGGGATTCTAGCTTACTGCCTGTTACTGTTACAATTTTCCTTGACAGTTTATGATACGTCCTATGTTTACTGATGGCCCTATCTTTCAATTACAGAGTGGTGTCCCTCTGGTTTTATCCACAGCAGCTCCAACATCAATTGCGACTCAAGCTTCTGGGATTATGCAAAATTCAATAACTGCTTCTCAGCAACCTCTTCCAGTCTTCCAACAACCAACTGGGGTGCACCTGCCACATTACCCTCCAAACTACTTTCCATACGGCCCCTATTTGTCTCCATTTTATGTTCCACAACCAGCAATTCATCAATTCTTGAGCAACAGTGCATTTCCTCAGCAACCTCAGACTGGAACTGTTTATCCAACTCCACCAGGGGCAGCTACCAAATATTCAATTTCTCAATATATACAAGGACCTAACGCAGGAAATGCGAGTCACATTGGAATGCCTGGTAACTATGGAACATATGGCCTTCCCATGCCCAACTATGCATCCAGTTCAGCTACAACAGTTGATAATTTAATGTCTAGTGAAGATATTTCTCCTCAATTTAAGGAAAATATCAATGTCAGCAGCCAACAGGTTCGCTCTTCATGGACTTTTCATGATCTTTCATAACAATAACAATGTTCACTGATATTGGAAAGTAATTTTATGGAGTCTCTTGCTCTGAGTGTAGGGGCATGATCTATTGTTGCAGTATTCATTGATACTGAATGCTGAAAAATAGTTTCTTGGAGTTCAAGATAAACATTTTAGGGTACCTTTAAGTTCACTTTAGTACCTTCAAAGGGAAGAGTGAAATATAACTAGTGCCAGATTTATCTCTAGAAGACTAGAATGTCTATGATGAAACTATTAACATGATCTGACTAATTATTTTGCCAAAGAAAATGATGCTGTCAGTCTGCCTACTCTGGTAATGGACATGATGCCCATAAGATGAATGTTGTGGATATAAGGATATGCTATGATCTGTTTCATACTAAAATGGATAAGATGAGAAATGCAAACAGATGGCAACAAGTGGAGAAGGCACCGATTGAGGATAAATTAAGGAAATGATGACATGTTTTGCGTGGACTTTGACATGCTCCTATTTATAAGAGAAATAGAGTGATGCTATTCCTGTAGAGCTAATTAGAGAGAGGGATAGACCAAAATTAACATAGCATGTTGTAATTGCTAAGAATCTGGTTCCTTCAAATCCTTAAATAAATCTAATGATGAACAAAGTGGAATGGCACATAATCAATTAGGTAGCGGACTCAAAATTTACTAGGAGTAGGACTTTGTTTGTTGTCTTCGATTACTAATGCCACATTGAATTTTTGGTCTGAGCTTATAAACCTTCATCAAAGTTTTACACCCCACCATGTGTGATTGTTCTCCCATTTATGCAGTGTAGGCTTCGAAATAAAGATCAACACCTTAATCTGATTTTGTTGATTCCACAAAATACCGGAAAGGATAGAAATTTGGAAGAATTTCCAAGTTTTATATAGTTAAAAAAAAAAGATCGAAAATAAACAACACCAAGTGTTTAGATAGTAATCCTCAGAAATGAAAACGCTATAATCTAATTAAAGGAAATTATCATAATTGAAGAGAAAAAGAAATAAATAAAAAGTTTAATTAAGGAAAATAAAAGATTAGGGAGTCTTTATCATTCTCCTCTGGTTGGAGAAGATTCACCCTCGATCTTGCATCTCTTTTTCTTTGGAGGTCTTGTAATAGTGACAATCAATCATCCAATATTGCTTTAGCTAAATTATATCATCAGCCGAATGCACAACACTACTAAATTCACTTTGTGATAAAGCATAAACAATTGTCGGACCTAAAATTATTAATGTTTTGATTAGGCAAAATCTACTTAATGCTGAATAATTATTAATTTCACCAACCGATACACCAATCAAATCACCCTTGTGTGGAGTTTCCTTACCACATCAATAAATTCAAATTCATGGTCCCCAATAAAAGCTTAAATCATGATGAACAACCCAAAATCTTGAGAATTCAAATGAACATGTAGTAAAACAATGTGAGAACCCACCATAGCTACTACTGAAGAGTCTTCTGCAAATGCCAAATTCACAAATGGGATCCCCATTAGAAACTTGCCTTTCAAGGAGAGATCATCCTGCCATTACGCCATCTTTTCCAAATGAGTTCTTTCCTAATTTGTCTTTACCTATAATAAGCTCTTCAATCTAATCCTTTGTTTGATTTTGATTTTTTGAGTAGTTGTTTTGTGAAAAATGATTTTTTTTTACAGAATGTATGGTGAAAAAGTTATGGGTTTGCGTGCAAATTCATTTATTGAGCGAATGTATGGTTGAAAATGAGTTTGAAAAAAAAATGATTTTGAATAAATCAAACAAGGACTCCTCTTTAATTCTACATCACCGAGGTCCAAATTGTACATGCATTGGAATACTTATGGGATTGATCACACCTATCTTTCATATCCAAACTATCATCATTATTAAATAAACAAAAAATTACCTCGATTACTTGTACAATTCTTTAGGAATTTTAGCATTGGACTCATTGTAAAAAATTGGCGGACCGTAATAACTTTAACCTAAATTGGCTCCCACATCAGGAGTAATAGAGCAACAAGATCAGTGTTGAATTCCATCTCAACAACATATCTAAAATCATCTCCCACAATTGCCTTTGTTTGATCGCGTTGACCTCGCATGGCATATGTTCCTCTAGCCATTACATCCTTTGTCAGTTTCCTTTGTCTGGGTGTGTGAGGTTGTGCGCCTAGGTGACGCCATGCGTCCAACATGAATTCTTGCTAGGCTATCATCGTATTGATTTGTTGCTTCAACACGTCCATCTGTTGTCACAATCGTGTCACTTCTTCCACAAGAGTTTCATAAACAGTTGATTATGGTGTCATTAAGAGCATTTGTTGGCTCTGATACCAATTGATGCAACTCAAGCATCAAAATAAATAGCAATACCTTAATCTAATTCCCTTGATTACCTCAATACCGAATAAGATAGAAAATTGGAAAGAACTTCCAAGTTTTATATAGTTAATAAAAAAACGACTGAGAATAACAACACAGTGTTTAGATAGTAATCTTAAGAAATGAAAACCTTGAAAACTAATTAAGGGCGAAAACAATCTTAATTAAAGAGAAAAAGAAATAAATAAAAAGTACAATTGAGGAAAATAAGAAATTGAGGATATTTTACTAGTATCATCCTCCTCTAGTTGGAGAAGATTCACCCTCAAATCTTGCACCACTTTTTCATCCGAGGTCTTGTAACAATGGTAATCGATCATCCAATATTGCTTCAGCTAAATTACCATCATCGGTTGAATCCATAACAACACTAAATTTACGTTTTTTGATAAAGCATAATAGGTATTCACAATGATACCCAATTATTATTGTCTTGATTAGGCAAAATCTACTCAATGCTGAAAAATATTAAATTTAACCTACCGATACACCAATCAAATCACCTTTTTGTGGAGTTCTTCTCACTACGTCAATAAATTAAAACTTATGGTCCCCGTAAAAGCATCAATCATGACGAACAACGCAAAATCTTGAGAACTCAAACAAGCATGCAGTAAAACAATGAGTGAACCCACCCCAACTACCACCTAAGAGTCAACTGTAAATGTCAATTTCACAAGTGGGTCCCCGTTAAAAACTTACCGCGCAAGGAGAAGATCAAGAACAAAGCAAAAACCTGTCTTGACACCCTCTTTTCTAAATGAGCTCTTTCCTAATGCATTTTTACCTTTAAATGCTAAAGAATCTTAGTATTCTTCTTTAATTCTTCGTCATCATTTATGTCCAAAATATGTGCGATGCAACATTTATCCGATTGAGGACACCCCTCTTTCATATCCAAAATATCGTCATTATTAAATAAACCAGAATTTACTTCTAGTACTTGTACAATTCCTCTAGAATCTTGGCACTGGACTCATCATAAAAAAATTGCGGACCATTTTAACTTTACCTAAATTGGATCCCAAATCAGGATTAAGTGGAGCAAAAAAATCTGTGTTGAATTCCATCTCAACATCGTATCTAAAACCGTCTCCCACAATAGCCTCTGTAAGATTGTGTTGACCTCACCTGGCATCTAAATCTTGTGCCACCGCACCCCTGGAGGAATTCTGTACAATCCATCGTTGGGACCCTTTAACTAGCCGCTTGGGGTTGTGAATGTAGGCCAACCTATACGTCCAACATGAATTCTTGTTGGATGATTAGAGTAGCGATTTGTTGCTTCAACACATCCAGGTGTTGTCACAACAGTGTCATCTCTTCCCGTCACTGAATATCTTCCTCGAGTTTCATCAGCAACTGATCGTGGTCTCAAAAGCATCTTCAAGAGCGTGACGTTGTCTCTCATACCAACTGATGCAGTGCAAGCATCAAAATAAAGAACTACACCTTAACCTAATTGTGTTGATTCCGCATAATACTGGAAAAGAAAGAAAATTGGAAGAACTTCCAAGTTTTATATAATTAATCAAGAAATAACAACTGAAAATAACAACACAAAGAGTGTTTAGATAGTAATCCTAAGAAACGAAACCCTAGAACCTAATTGAGGACATAAATGACCTTCATTAAAAAGAATAAGAAACAACTAAAAAGTGCAAATAATGAAAACAAAAGGTTGGGGATATTTTGTCTTTATCACCTCCCTCCTGGCCTGCCTATGGGAAGAGTGCACTAATGTTGGTGGTGAATTTGCTACTTTGCAGAATGACTGTTCAGGTGTATGGTTTACCACGCCTAGCTTGTGCATGTGTTTTCTTTTTCCTCTTGACCTATGGAAAGATTGCACTAATGTTGGTAGAGAATTTACTAATTTGCAGGGTGAAGGTTCAAGTTTGTGGTTTACTACACCTAGTCAAGATATTTCGACCTTGCAGGCTGGCTCCTTTTACAATCTTCCTCAAGGTCAACTAGCTTTCTCCCCAACACAGCCAGGCCAAGGAGCATTCACCGGTATCTTCCACTCAGTACAGCCAGTGACATCAGCAACCGTTCACCCTCTTCTGCAACAATCCCAATCCATTACAACCCCTATCGATATGATGAGACCAACTGCCAGTGTTCATCAGCAGGCACAACTAAACCAAGTGTAAATCCCAATCTTGGACATTTTTATCAGATAGTTTTGGTTTAACAGACAAGATCAAGAAGGCAAATGCCTGAACAGAGTGTATATTTATGGAAGAATGCCATTAAAATTGGCCAATGGTGCTCATTCTGGTCTACATATAACCAGTAACAGTCTTTTCAAGTTAATTATATTCTGGATTTTGTCTATAGTTTCGGGTTTGTATTTAGGATAGCGAGTTTAGAAGTCCTTGTGTTTTCTTTGCATCAGTTTGGCGCACTGATGTGAGGTTTGCAGGAGTTTTCCCACTATTAGTGTTTTATTTTTCGAGTTTTTTGAGTCACTCTCTGCTGTCTTGCATGTAAAGTGAATTTTGATTCTTCATAGGAAGATGTACTTGGAACTGTTGTAACTGATTTTGTATGCAATTGGCTGATTCAATTGTGGCGAAATTGGCATCATATTCAAGTAATTTATCTGATTTGTGTTAGAGGGCCTCCGTAACTAAAAATGTTTGTTGTTTTGTCAGTCAGTCTCCTCCAAGTCTCAGTCACGGAATAATAATTTTGGAGAATTTCGTGCATTTATATTCTTTCATAGTTTGATATTTTGCAAGCATTCCGAGTTAGCTCATGCATAAAGTTTGGTAGGTAGAACATATTTTAAAATTCTGCCAAGTTAAATTTGAGACTTGACTTCATAAATGGTCACTGAAGTTGAAGCAAAAATTTTAGTTGTTTTGTAAATTAAAGTAACTAGACGAATATGGTAAGAAAGGCACGACAATTAGTTGATATGAAAAAAATTCTGTGTCATGTTACTATTAGGAGGTTACAAACAANAGTAACTAGACGAATATGGTAAGAAAGGCACGACAATTAGTTGATATGAAAAAAATTCTGTGTCATGTTACTATTAGGAGGTTACAAACAAATTTAGGTCATGGGTTATAACATACAATATTTGTAACCCGTGTAGTTATGGGCATCCACTCGAGATGAGTTTCTTGCCTTTTTGATGGGGACGCCATCGCGTTCCTACCTTTGGCCGGATAAACTTATTTAGCATTTTGATGCACGGGGATTTACACTGTTAAGAGTGGCTATAAACTCCTTTTAGCTGGACTTTGGGCTTCATCTAGTGTTGGAGTGATAGAAGTGACACTGGTAAAAGTTTCCTTGGAGTACTGCAGTCTCTCTGACGGTATGTATCTTTTTATGGCGCGTGTTTCTTGATTCTTTGCCCATTCTTCATAACCTGCTCAGGCGTAGGGTGGGATGGACTGATCATTGCCATCGCTGTGAGGGGCCGGAAACAGCTTGTCATGTGCTGCTGTTAATGTCATCAAAGATTCAGCCCGTTCATGCAATATTAAAGAGGTGCTGCTTTATTTGATGCTGCTGATTAAAGGGCATGTTGGCTGTTGGCTGTGAGTTTTATGGGGGGAGCAGAATTGAGTAGGCGATGGAGGGGCGATTGTCGTCTGAAGATGGGGAAGCTGTAGTAATGCGCGAGGGATTGAGTTTTGCTAAGGATTCGTTGCATGTGATGCAGGGACTTGATTCTGAATTTTGAGTTTGCCCCCAAATGCACCTTTATTTTTTGACATTTCTGTTACTCACAAAAAAAAAATACTCGTACCACATGGCGGTCGGAATGAGCATACGCTTGTCATCGGTTGTCATCAGTTCGTCCGGACCGATGCGACGACCCAAGGCGTTCCCCCCACCCAAGGGAACACAATGCCGAACCGATGGGAGGAGGCCATCACATACCCTCGTCTGTTTGAAAAGAGCATGATGTGATGGCTTGATGGGATTGTTTGCTGTTGCGCCGCCTCCTGCCAACCTAAACTGTCACGTCTCCAGCCTAAAACAGGATATGAAGATCCAAGCATTTATGGCCTGCTTGATGAGTGATTGACGAGGGACGTATAGATTAGGTTACAATAGGACACATGTTACCTCATCCAACGGTTCTTATTGATTGTATTTTACTATAAAAACACATGTAAGCCATTGTAAAAATGTAATGAAAATTTATACATTCAAACTCCAAAATTTCTCTCCGTATTAAGAAGGGCTCGCCAAGGCCGACCCCCTCTTATATAAATCTTAAAAAATCAATACAAGACAAAGCTCTGAAACTATCTATGGCTGTTGGACCATTTTTTGGGGTCAACAATTTCTGTTTTGCAAAGGGACGTTAAGTAGTTGTTTTTGTTATTTCATCTAGAGAACTGGCAATAGAGTCGCTCACGAGCTTGCTGCAATGGCCATGATGGATAGTTTGGATGGATGTAGTCCCAATTCCTCTTACGTCCACCTTGTGTGGAGTCATTGATTAATGAAAAAAAGAAATAAATCATGATTTTCACTTGAAATAAGGAGTAAATTAAAGGAGTACTATTCAATTTATTGAATCAATAGAAAGATCGTCATTCTTATACATATTAGGACATTTTAGTCAACAAAAATGCAATCGTTTTTCATTTGCCAAACGAGAGAGAGAGAGAGAGAGAGAGAGAGAGAGAGAGAGAGAAGTCATGTAGATTAGATTTGAGAGGGAAAGCGATAGAATTGAAAAAGAAATT
Source organism: Fraxinus sp. 1973-6204 (assembly GCA_903798365.1). NCBI lineage: Eukaryota > Viridiplantae > Streptophyta > Magnoliopsida > Lamiales > Oleaceae > Fraxinus > Fraxinus sp. 1973-6204. Next base: position 6,142 of record CAIGRR010215280.1, on the reverse strand, counting down.
GTTAAGATAAGATTTGAGCTTTGATACTTGACTTTATCTTAACCTTGAGACGAGCCAACTAGAAGTTATAGTATTTAGGTAAGATGTCGTCAATTACGTCCACCCTGTAGGGGTGAGTCTTTTATAATAAAAGTAAATAAAAGTATTTGTGGAGCAAAATTGAGAAATTTTCACAACCTCAAAAAAAATCAAACCTAGAAATAGTCAAAACAACACATTTCCGTCACATTTTTCATTCCATCAAGAGGAGACAAATCCCAGAGATCATAACGACCGAACAGCCTTGGCATCGTCATATATTCATTCCTGGTAATTCTTGAGTTTATTGTTTCAATAATTTGCGTTGGTAATAGAAAATACATTTGTGCTATGACATATCAATTATTTCTTGTTGGGTTGCATAGTTTCTCTTTCATGAGTTTTGATTAGTAAGAATTCGATATTTGTTACGATTTATACACTTCTAAAATGATCTTAATCTTTAATATAATTCCTTACGAATAATGATTTTAGGGTTTAGGAAAAAGAATGCTCATATTATCAACAGATTTTCGATGTGTTTATGTTATTCTCTATACCCGATTATAAATTAAGGTTTGGTAGGATTAGAATGGTAAAATAGGTCATATCGGAGCTTGACTTTGACCTGACGTGTTCATAAGCTCAATTTATATCGTATTACTCATGGACCAATAATTTTATATTGAACTTCTAGAAGGAAAAAACACCTTACCCCCTTCGATTTTAACTACAACCGTTAGTCTTATATGGCCCACGTGGGTGGATTTTGGGCCAGCAATGCCTAGCCCTACAAGGTTAAGAATTCCCTTGGGCTATCCCATGATGAGGACTTACAACATGGACATGGTTATGTTGGGCCTTCATAGATTGGGTATGTTTACTCACGAAGGCACTTCTTAACTCTTTGCTCTAATCAATGCTTCATATATTGCGGAATAAACTAAACGTATATCATAGAATGTGGTATGTTTGGTCATAGGGGCCGTATCAACTATATACCTCTTAAAACTTTTTCTCGAATCAATGCTTCATATGTGGTGGAATAAAATGTACATGAAGCAGGTGTAAAAGACCTGTTTCTGCACAAGTTTATTCATCATGCAGGTTTCATTAGTGGCTGCACGCTCTGTAAGGTCAATAAAACAGTACTTGAGGATTAAAATAAAAGAAGCTAACCAGCTTTCGTTCTAATCCAGCACAAGAATGGCAGAACATTCAAGAAAAGGTGAAGAAAAGAGCGAGAAATCGAAGATAGTTGTGCCTGAATTATGCCTAGATGCTTGGAAAAATGATATTCACTCAACACCATCTTCACCAGTTACCCTGAGGAAGACATCAAGTGTGAGGCATAATTGCTTGTGCTCCCCAACTACACACGCCGGCTCGTTCCGTTGCCGGTACCACCGGAACCACGGCCTGACTCGCAGTAGCATATCTGTTGGTTCTAAGCTTTCAGAATTAGCTGGTAAATCAACTGAAATCTGTGATGCATTCAACAATCATCTCATTTCTGGGCAAAAACAAGGCTCGTGATCAATCATAAATGCATCAAGACTTGTTTGTTTAATAGCTTGTGCAGTTTTTCCTTCTCTTCTTTTGAAAAAAATAATTCTGCATATGACAGATCATGGTTATCGAAATTTCTGATTGATTAGTTTCCATGTACAAGTTTCTGATTAATCTTAAATGCATCAAGACTCGTCAATATTAGATTTGTCTCTGAATGATGTAGATCATCAAGAAATGAAAGCATTTCAAAGTCCTCAAAATGAGAATGCTTGGATGGAAAGATGGAAGAAAAGATCAAATTAACATGGCTCGTTCTAGTCGCTATATCATCCACAAAATCTAGCAATGAACCTAACACAGTGGTGCAAAAGGACCTGAAACATATTGGGTACAAGACTTGAGTCGTTATCGTCAATGTAGATAAAAGAGAATTTCTTCCCAGTAAACCCCCTTTTTTCACATCAATAGTCGTGCAAGGAATAGACGGATTTTTCATTTCATCCAGTTCTCAGAAAGGACTATCTCACAATTGTAAAATCTGCTGGAAATGATCAAATAGTTTGCTTCAACCTTCAAGCACTTCAGTTTCAGAAAAATGAAAGGCTACCAAGCTACCAATCGACTAAACTGAGCAAAAACCTCCAATTTCCAAAAAATTTCGCTAAATATGCACCATTTTCACCTGTCGAACAAGGGTTGCGAGACAAAGAACTGTTTAGTTTTCGATCTTTCTTTAAAGGTTTTACCAATCATGACACGGTTATGCATGAAATCATTAAACCTACAGATGATGCTCGAAATTAAACTTTCCCAAAGCTAGGAGATTTGCCACCTTCATCCTGTCTGTGAACATATTTGTTCAGCTGTGTCTCGTTAGTTAAACCAAAACTGCCACAGTAAAATAAGTCATTCCTGACTATTTAGTAGTTGACATTCCAAAATTATCTAAATTTCTCCACCTAGCCACAGAGAGGTAGAATGCTGCAGAACATCAATAATACTAGGAAGATGATTTTTATAAAGCCTGAAATCAAAATAAAATCCCAGGATCAGAGCTTTCATGTACAATATTGGTCAAAGAGACCCGTCACTACAAGAGGACGCAAACCCGATGCTAAACATACACATCAAAAAACACAAGATGATCATACAGTCTTATACATTTTCGTACACTACTAAGATGTACAGTGGAACTTCCTCGAGAAGCATCTTGGGAAGTTAACTCACATAGGACAGGCATCATCCTCTATTTCTTGAGGCATAATGTGATTCCTGCAAAGAGGACAGGTGACATTCCAGTACTTCAACCACTTCTCGAGGCACGACTTGTGGAAAACGTGGCCACAAGACAGACGGTTAACCTCTGCATTTTGCTTGAATTCAGACAAGCAGACCGAGCACTCTTCCTTGGGGCAGTCGCGAATAATCATTGAGTCGTAACGTATAGCTGGTGTTCGGCTTTGGAACTCCTCCACATACAACTCAGAGGGGGTTCTACAACATTCAACTGAGTCTGAGGATTCCGGTGAGAATTCTTCCTGTGATGCTATATGGATGCCCATGACATGAAGGATAGAACGACAAATCTCCTTGAAAATGGAAATGGATATGACTGTGTTTACCAGAATTACACAGAATACTCCCACGTCAGCTGGAGTTGAATATGATGACAAACCCATTTTGGATTTGTAACCTACTGGAAATCAGGAAGTATCAACCCAGCTCAAACGACAAGAACAATACGTAGCAAGAATACAAGTCACAACTGGTCATTTCGAAGGTAGCTCATGATATTTTATACCTTTGATGGAAGAATAAAGAAATGAGGATACACCAAACTTCCAACTTAAAATGTTTTTTCAGATGATACATTAAAACCTGTTCCAGCCCATTTTTCACAGAAAAAGGAAAACGGGATTTGATTTCAAGAATTGTATTTCTGGAATCAAACAAGAAGTATCTATTAAAAATCCAACAGATGCTACAGGAAGAGAATTTTCAAGACATGCAGCGGCCTACATGTTTTCTCGCGTTTTTCGTATAGTTCTCTTCTTAGTACTAAGTTTGTCATATTATAAATGTTAAAGAATGAAAAAGGAAGAACAGGGAGTTAAAACGCGAATTCATTCAAGGCTTAGAGATTAACACGTGTTTATTGTTAGAAAGCAGATTATATACAAGTTTTTCCAATAAACATGGAAACAAAATACAATAGATTCACAAGCTTACCTCGTGTGCAAAACAAAGCTTCTAAAACACTGTTCCCACCCTAGATCAATATGAATTGACAAATAAGGGTGAAAATGAACATTAGGAAAAGATTATAAATTGATTTACTGGATATTTAAGGGTCCATTTGATTGCAAGAATGGAATTTTGGTGGAAAGAAAATGATTTTCAGAGAATTGAATTGCCTAAAACTTGTTTTACTGGAAATTGTCAATTAATTGTGTTTGATTGGTATAATTTTCCACCTGAAAAATATTAAAATTTTGGATCTTTTAGTATTCGTTTGGCATGAAAATTGTCCTTTAAAGGGATAAAATTTGTTACAATTGGGGATGGAATTTGTTTCCATTGCCAAAAAAAAATTAAAAAAAAAATGCCTAGAAATCCAAAAACCACCAAAACTATGGGAAAGCAAATTCAAGGAAAATGTGGAAAATGGTGTCTAGTGGGGGTGAAGTTGGAAAACCAACTGCCTTGTAAATTTTGGCTATCAAACAGCCAAAAAGGTGGAAAATGGAAAATAATTTCCAAAAATTCTTCCTATCAAGGCCTAATAGAGAACAATACATTCATTAGCCAAAATCCACCTTTTCTTTTTCACTTTCTTCATATTATTTGAAATATCTCCTATTGTTTGACAATTTATATGCAAGAAAAAAAAAACCCGGAAACTTGAGTCTATGATATGAAATTGGAAAGGTAAGAAGCAATTTCTCTGTCATTTGAAGTCCAAAAAAGGAAACTCACAAAATATACCTAATTCAAAAGCAGATAATTTGTTCACAATCAATCAACAACAATCAAGAATAAACTAAACAAAAACCTTGACTAAACTGAAAAAAAAAAAAGTAGATCTCTGCAAGATCATACTATGAAACCCATCAAGAAATGCTCTACAATATCGTTCCCCAAAACATAAAAATTGAATATGTTCCATAAATTAAAACCCATAAGAAAAAAGGCGCAAAAAACTTACTAGTGAGGGATTACAGATTGTTTGTAGAAAATAAGAAAGATGAATATTTACAGGTGTTGACAATGGTAGATAAGAGTCTGCTCCTAGTACTGTCAAAAACTTCTGACCTCACCAAAAATTATTGACTCATCCATGTTCCTTGCTAGTTGTATATAATTTATTTATTTTAGCGATAATTACGGGGAAGGCAAGTGGAAACTTATACTAATTTTTGTATTTTGTTTTATGTAGTACAATCAAAGGTGTAATATCACTCACAATGACATAGTGATTTTGCACCACGTTATGTTTGAGTTATTTTTAGATTAAAAATTATTTTTTAATTCATTTGAATAATTTTTTAAAGTATTTTGTTTGACTAGAGTTTTTAGAGAAAATTGACATAACATAATTTTTCTAGGAAGCAATTTTGTCCAAAGGGAAGCAATTTTGTCCAAATAGACCTACCATGTGTTGGTCAAAGGAAGTTTGGAGCTCGTGTATAACTCTCAAGCAATTTTTTATCCTTTGGCTTAGTGAAAAAGGCAAACTTCTCACTAAATACCGCCTACAATGCATGGACATCGACAACACGTGTGTTCTGTCGAACTTCAGTTGAATCTACCCAACACATTTTCTTCCACAATGTTCTATGAGTTCATCAATTTGGGGACAGATTAGAGTTTGGTTGGCCATCACAAGAGTCGTGACTACAACTGCTAGCGCATTGAAATGGATGAAGGAAGGATGAGGGACTACTTGGCAAAGCAAGGCAAAGAGAGTTGCATTAGCCAGCACTATTTACCATATCTGGACAGTTCGTAGTAGGCTACTTTTTGAAGATATTGGACCGCAATCTAAGAGCATTGTTAGACGGATCAAAACACGTGTATACAAGGTAATGTTTTCATTGTATATACATGTTTTGATTCAGTTTGAGTCATTGGTGTTTAGATGGATCAAAACACGTGTATACAAGGTAATGTTTTCATTGTATAGGCATGTTTCGATTCAGTTTTAGTCATTAGCATTGGATCTTTAAATCATCACCATTTGTACATCATTTGATCATGCTTGTCCAGGTATGTTTGGAGTACTTGTAAATATGAAGAGTGATCAATAAAATTTACATTTACCGATAAAAAAAAAAAGAAATAAAAATAAAAATCCAATCGAATGGATCCTTCTATCATGTTTGATTTTGCTAATTTGTATTTTTTTTTTTACATTGTTACTTTATTTGGAGTTAAATTTCATCTAAAATGTTGCTATATAGCTCTTGTTTGGTAAGGGATTAAAATCAGATTTTTAGTAGATTTTGATAGAAATTGATTGAATGTGTGGTTGAAAAGTTGTGGGACCCATAAATATATGGTTAAAATTAATTGTTGACTCTAAGATCATTTTCAAGAGACTCTTTAAATATGA